>JAVGWO010000417.1:0-10504 GCA_034509495.1 Acestrorhynchus altus | reverse complement strand
AGAAAGAGAGAGAGAGAGAGAGAGAGAGAGAGAGAGAGAGAGAGAGAGGTGAACAGAGGGGTGAGAGCAAGTCAAATGAAAAGAGGGACAGTCTACATGGACAGTCTATAAAAGAAAAAGACAAGGAATACAGAAGGTGAAAGCAGTGGGTTTATGTAACTCAAAGAACCTTTTGAATGCTTAAATGGTTCTTTACTTGGTTAACTGATTCAATGCTATTGGCAAGAAAGATAAAGGTTATCAGGAATATTAAATGATAAAACAATTTAGACTGATATGGGCAAAATGTTTTGAGCTACACATACAGAAGTAGTGTCTCTCAGACAGAATGGTGTTGGGTATAACACAACATGCCAGAGTTGTAGAAGTTCCTATTGGTGTCCTGCAAAATCAAAGCAACCCAAGTAGCTTGAATATTCTCACTCACTTCCTACAGATTTTGCAGTAGGGGTTGAGATCTGATAGCACTTCCAATAGTGTCCCACGCATTTTCAGTTGGAGATAGATTAGGAAATGTGACCGGCCATGGCATAGTATCTGTGTCTTCACGGTGTGCTCTTGAGATGGCAGCAGGACATGTGTTGTCCTGTTGGAATAGCGCACTGGAATGTACATGCAGAAAACTTAGGACTGGTTGCATGACCCTGTTAACATAATGTTAGGCTATCAAAGTGCCAGTAATGAAGACCAAAGGTGATCTGGCATGACACCAGGGATGTGTGATTCTTTGGTGGTCTCCACCAAGACAAAAGTGGGATTCATCACTGAAGATGCCCCTCTACTATTCTAAGTGATGAATTGCAATTGGATGATTCATTCTGACAATGAATGTATATAAAATTAACAATATATCTGAATTCACAGCATTTAGCTGAATCTCTTATCCAGAGAAACTTGCAAGGTTACCGTATTTTCCGGTCTACAAGCCGCTACTTTTTTCCATGCTTTAAACCATGCGTCTTATAATGAGGTGCAGCTTTGTTTTCTTATATATGTTATTTTCCCGTTTTTTTTTTTTAAACTTTGTGGGTGCGGCTTATATTCCAGTGCGACTTATAGTCCGGAAAATACGGTACTCATATTACAGAGGAGGGAGATTAGTGTTAGGAATCTTGCCCACTGGTGTATCACAGCCAGACTGGGAATTGAATCCTAGTCTCCCACATGGTGTGGTGGCTCGCTGGTGGTGTTATCTGTTGCACCACAACAACCACTGAATTAATTCTACTTCCTCAACAGGCGTCCAACAGGACAAAAGCAAATATACAGCATCTTGTTTATAAGGTTTGTGTTGTAGTTGGTTGCACTGGTCTATAATACAGGCAGAATACTGAACACGCTTCAGGTTGCAATATTATTATGCCATTTTATGGCTAATCGGGGCGATTTAATGCACAGGCATGGCAGAGATTAAGCCCAGGGTCCTTTTTTTTTCTTATGTAATGTATGTATGTACCCTCCACCCACACACTGATGTACACCAATGATTATTTGTGATTGTTGGTTGGTCACATAACAAACATGGCCATCAATGTTGATTGCCATTTGCCAAACGCAAACATTTATTTATTTATTTATTTTACAATTTTTCACCACCATATAGGAGTACTTTATAGTCCTATAATCCTAATGCTCCTTTGGCATTTAAGCTGTGATTTAATTCAGTTGGGAACAAGTGAATTTTATCTGGATTACTTGCTGATAATAGTCATACAATGATGAGATGGCAGGGTTAATTGGGATCAGCCATAGTTTGTTATGATATGTATATCGTGTCTGTAGGTTACTCTGATCCTGAGTAATAAAGACTAGAAAACAGCATGTAACTGCCTGCAAAGTGTGAATCTCTGGTTCTAAGAAACAAACACTCCAGCAGCACTGCTGGGCCTGATCCACTCATTACCAACACACACTAACACATCACCACCATATCAGTGTCACTGCAGTGCTGAGAATGACCCACCACCTACGTACATAATACCTGCTCTGTGGAGGTCCTGTGGCATCCTGATAATTGAAGAACAGGGTGAAAGGAGCCCAACAAAGTATATAGAGAAACTGATGGACTACTGTTTTGTTAACCTATCCACAATCAACACAACATTAAATATTATTTCAACCACATTTAAACACTGAAGCTGTGAAATGTTTAGTTATGCTGGCTTTATGAATTTTAGCTGGACCCAAATAATCTGTGACTACCTTTAGCCCTGGATCCCATGAGCAGTCTGCGTAATTAGCCACAGAAAGACATCAATTACAGATTATTTAACAACTCAGGGCAACAGCTCACGTTTGAGGTGAGTCCAACATTAAATAAGCACATTTCTGATACTAAGCCAGTGTACAGTTGGGAAAATGGCACTAATTACATTTCATCAAACTGTTCCTTTAACCAAAGACTGTAGTTATTTATGGAACACTTCAGGGGTTGGTTTGGCACTGGGGGGTTAGGTGTCTGAACTCCTCCAGGCTGTGAGCTGAATGTAAATTGAACTAATTATAGCCAATGTATGTAAGTGTGCTCTCATTACAGCTGGACCTACACCAGGGGAATAGCAAAAGCTTATACAAAACCAGGAAAGCACATTTAGAGCAACTGACTGCTGAAAGGAAACTATGTTTATTCAATGTGAGGAAATGTGTTCTTTACTCAAGTTCTTTACTTTAAACCTGTCAGTAAGTGACATGGATCAAAGCTCAAATAATTAGAAGCATTATTAGGATGTCATCTTTGAGTGGGCATTTGATTTATAAAGGTGGGCAATGACAAATAAGGGTGTTAATTTTGAAAAAAGGACAAAATAATTATAATTTCACCATTCAGGTTTTTTTTGTGCCACAATTACTGCTGCCCAATCAGAACTTACCTCTATCATTTCTGATTTGTGATTGGCTGAAATCAATGCATGTTGTGAAGGCTGTAAATGTGATGTGAATGAAGAGATCAGGGGTGTGCAGCAAGGAACAGTGCACCCTGAGCTCACAGGAGAGAGAGAGAGAGAGAGAGAGAGAGAGAGAGAGAGAGAGAGAGAGAGAGAGAGAGCAGTGAAATCAATGATCTTTTTGAAACTATTTTGTATTTTTAATGCAAAGTCCAGGGAACGCAGCTTCTTTTAAACCTGGCAGGAGTTCCAGTGATTTCATTTTGAATTAAATGTCTTTAGTGTTTTCATGGGTGCATTTTGCAATTCCTAATGTTTTTATAGTTTAAAGTACTTTTACTTACCAAAAAAGTTTTAAAGTATTTTTAGATCACACAAACCAGAAGTTATTTTCAGGAGATCCTAGGCTCTTCAAAATTGTCTTCATTTGAGATGTAAAAATTAAGAAAATGTAAACATTTGTGTGAATTTGACCTCAGTTCACAATAAAGACAATAAAAATAAAAATAAAAATAAAAATAAAAATAGATCACACCTTGGAAATCCTGTTGGAGGGAGAGGTGGACAGGCGGATTGGTGCATTGTGTGCAGTGTTGTGGACTCTGAGCCAGCCTGTTGTGGTGAAGAGAGAGTTGAGCCAAAAGACAAGGCTCTCAATTTACTGGTCAGTCTGCTTTCCAACTCTCACCAATGGCCATGAGCTTTGGGTACTGATTGAAAAATGAGGTCCTGAGTACAAGCAGCTGAAATGAGCTTTCTCCGCAGGGTGGCTGGTCTGTCTCTTAGAGATAGGGTGGGGAGTTCAATCATTTCTGTCAATTCATTTCTGCTGGGTGTAGTTATATTTTTTAAATATATAATCATTCATTGATTCTCATGACTTTCTTTCCCCACTGATGATGGAACTGTAAGTGTTAGTTTGATAAACTGGCTCTGAGCTGGCCTTCCTCCTCACCAGATGCTCAGTCAGGCAGCAAAGGCTTCCCATCATACAACATAACTCTAACTATTAATCACAGCTCCTGGGATGGAGAAGATCAGCATTATTGTGCCCCTGTGTGTGTTAAGCTTATTGTGAATGTGTGGGTTACTGCGAAGCAGCCTTTATTGTTATTGGAAGACAATATAATTTTATCACTGTCTTTGACCTCTGACATAATCATATAGCCAGCATCCAGTCCTGTAACCAATCCCTGGACTGAGCCTAACTGATTTGTGACAACACAGAACCAGGAAAACATAGACGGGTACCCTTAGCATGTTTGCAGGTTTTAGTGAAATAGTGAAGTATAACTTTATCTTGAATTTCTTCATTTTAACATTTGCATTATTCCCATATTATTCTTATATTAGAGATGATTGAAGGTCTCTAGATAAACAGTGAAATTTCCACATCTTTCTTGTACAAAGAAGGAACAAAAGAGCACCCCTTCTATGACTCTCAAGCAAAGTCCAAACATTTAATCTCCAAACAAAAGAGACGCCTGACTGTTTCTGGATGACCAAACTTGTATTTCATGTTTCTCTTCCTGACCCGGACACATTTTTGCCCACTGCAATCATGCATTCTGCTTACTTTATTTATGGATAGGAAGTGTCTTTGGCTGTCCTTCCTCAGAAGCCAGCCAAATTCTGTCATGCTACGGTCATAAATCACACCGAGCTTTTGTTTCTCTGTTAGAACCTGCTGAAACATTTGAAAATGTCAAATCATCAAGAAGTGTAAATTCTCTCTCAGCTGAGAGCTCTAATGTTGAAATAAATACATGCTCATATTACATCTGTACTATAAAAAGGTTCGGACAGATTCTATTCTGAAGCCTGAATACAGAACCTGTTCAATATACCTAATATACTCCTCTATTTAAAATCAGTGTTTGAAAGATGTAGTAATATAAGTTTATATAAAAAAAGTTTCAATAAATGTCATTTGATTGTGGAAAAGTGTACAGAATGACTGTAATGTGCTGTTCAACACCCCCACAAAAATCCAGTATACAATGGCAATATATGCAAATACATCAATCAACCATACTGCAATGCAAGTACTAACATTTTAACTTGTGATTGTGAGCAAGTTGTGATTGTAAGGGTGATGTAACTGGCCATGGCATAGTATCTGTTTTTAAGGCAAGCTCTTGAGATGGAAGCAGTATGTGGGCTAGTGTTTGTTCAGAAAAGGGGCTGACAACGTGTCAGTAATGAAGACTAAAGGTGATCTTGCATTGTACAAAACGACACCCCACATCATGACACCAGGCTTTCTGAACATGTGGTACATGGCAAACAAACTGATCAACAAACTGTTGATCTTGGGACTGACCATGGTGCCTTCACACATGAATCCATTGATCATCTCTACCAAGACAAAATGTGACTCATCACTGAAGCTGACCATTCTGAGTGACTTAATGACAGTTTGCCACAACACCGTTTCTGAAGATGAGTTATTATTATTTAACTGTTGGACTGTTTCATTTAAATATCCATTATTAAAAGGTTAATGTTTATTTTATTTGACTGACTCCTGTAGTGTGTGTGTGTGTGTGTGTGTGTGTGTGTGTGTGTGTGTGTGTGTGTGTGTGTGTGTGTGTGTGTGTGTTTAGATGAAACACTATTTTGATTAGACCCCCTATTGGTTTGTCACCAATCATTCTGACCTCCACTGTTCTTTTCTCACTCTCGTATGATCGCTGTGAACTCTGTCATGCCTTCTTTGACCTGGATGTAATTTACACACATCCTTTCACTTCACCAAACAACACGTATCTTGCAGCAAATGAGTCCTTCCCCTGAGTCCACTCCCTGTGCAGTGTAATGAAGGTGATCCATTAGAGCAGACTTCAGGGAGCTCATCTATAAAGCCAGTACAGTTGCAAAGACCCTGATCCATGATGGGGTCCCATGGGACTGATTGTCCACAGACTGTTTATTTGTTATGGATCAGTGTAGCCATATATGAGCGGGATTTTCTTATGCAAAGTTTAAACATTTTCACTTACCATCCACTGCATTAGACTTTTACCCCGAAGCACAGGTGCTGGCAGTGAATGTACACAATCTATATGTTTGTCAGTAAAGGTGAGGTTCCTCTCCTTTTTTTGTTCGTCCCCCTTGAGTCCCCTTATATTCATTTTGCTTGTTCTTAACACATGGTTTCCCCTCCATTTATTTTGTTGATTGCTGAAACAAACAGAGGGAGATTCCCCCTTTACAGTCGCTCTGTTGTGTGTAAGAACCCCACTAACACCACTGTGCCTGATATACTGCTACCAGCATCTCACTCACAAACCATTCCAATGTCACTGGTGTGCTAAGACTGGTCCACCACTCAAATACTATCTGGTCAACAATCGTCCTGAGGTCAGCTACTTTAAGTTGCATCTATTGCTGACACAGATTTACAAATGCATGCACAGCTTGTCTAGTCCCTATAGAGATGTAATGACAATAAAATTGGATTCTATAATAGAGAGCAGATAAACGTGACCCAATTGACACCATGCTTAATACCAGGTATGGGCTAGAGGGGTATAAAGCCCCCAGCATTGAGCACTGTTCTCTGGAATGATGGTGCTCCATCCATTACTTTTCAAAGGGATGATTTGGGGAGTTGGGAATGAGGTGGGGTGGTGATCCTGGACCCATCAAACCAATTGCTAAGGTCCAGGAAGTGTACAGTGTCTCATAATGTCAAGCTCCTGTCTTGTTTGGCTCCCCTGTCTATCCCTTCTTGTCATCGCTCTGCTCTGTTTTGGCTTTCTCACATGCTTTCCTTGTCTCCGCCCTAGCTCCGACCCAATCCCACCTGTGTCTCTGTCTGGTGCACATTATGCCGCAACTGCTCCAGTGTTTGCGGCACCTGATGCAGCTCCAGCATCCGCGAATCCCGCCGCACCTGCTGCAGTATCTACGGCTCCTGCCACATCTGCTCCAACCTGTGTAGCACCAGACACAGCTCCAGTATGGCTCCTGCTGCACTTGCTTCAGTGTCAGTGGCACCCACTGTGTCAGCTGTGTCTGCCGCATCAGTGTCAGTGGAACCCACCACATCCACTCTAGCATCAATGGTACCCTACGCATCTTTGTCAGGGTCGACAAATAGGCAGTCTGTCCATCTGTCCGCCTCCAGAACTGTGCCCAGTCTGGCTCCTCAAACTATACAAAGGACAATAGCCAGTTCTGGTCCTATGTTCGTGCCCATGTCTCAGTCTGTTTCCTGTTTTTATTTTTGTTTCCATATCTGTTCCTGTCCCTGGTTTTATTGTCCCTGTCCCTGTTTATATGTTTGTCCCAGTCATATCCTAAAAGTCCAGTCTCCTGTCGTATCTCATGTTCCCCGTGTTTCCCATGTCCAGTCTCATGTTCCCAAGTGTCAGTCCCTGTTGTGTCTGCCATTCCCCACATCCAGTCTCCTGTTATGTCTCGTGTGTCTCAAGTCCAGTCATTTGTCCTGTCTCATGTTTCCCCGAGTCCAGTTCCACCCCGGTCCTGTCAAGTCTTCAGTCTTGTGTTCATGTTCAGTTGTATTTATCTTGTTTGTCTGGTCCCTCTCCTTTGCCAACTCTGGGGAGTGTTGGCTTACGCACCCTGGTGTTACGCATCAGGGAGAAGCCAACTGTTACACTCCTGTCTTGTTTGGCTCCCCTGTCTATCCCTTCTCCTCATCTGTTTTGTTTTGGTTTCCCTACATGCTTTTTGCACACATCTATGTTTTGGTTTGGTCTTGTATCTGCCATAGCTCCACCTTGTTTCCACTTGTCTCATTTTTCACCCTGCCTGATTTTTAATCATCCCAAGCTGATCTTATCTGTGTATTTTAAGTTTGTCTCTGTGTCTTTGTCTTTGTCTCTGTGCAGAATGATGTCCGTTTGTACATATGCTCAGAATTGTTTGTCCCTGCAGGCCTCTGTTAAGGTTGAAACCTGGCCCTGTTCATTTCTTCAGACTCTGGAATAGCAGGCCTGCTCCTTTGGCTGCAGACTCCATGTGTGATCAAGCTCCTGGGCTGCACCTGTACTAAATGCAATCTCTCACACAAAGCAGGTCCGAGCTTTTCTTCCAAATGTCCTCATTTCTACAGAGGCAATGTGAGTAATTTTCTCTTTGATTTTAGGTTATTAATGCAGATTTCAATAGCAGAAAAGAAATGAACCACAGAGTACACAGGTGCTGGTCAAAAAATTAGAATATCATGAAAAAGTGAAAGTTTTATATTATATTCATTTATTACACACAGACTGATATATTTCAAACGGTTATTTCTTTTAATTTTGATTATAACTGACAACTAATGAAGATCCCAAATTCAGTATCTCAGAAAATTTGAATATTGTGAAAAGATTCAATATCAAACATCTGGTGCCACACTCTAATCAGCTACTTAACTCAAAACACCCGCAAAGGCCTTAAATGGTTTCTCAGTCTAGTTGTGTAGGCTACACAATCATGGGGAAGACTGCTGACTTGATAGTTGTCCAAAAGCTGACCATTGACACTTTGCACAAGGAGGGCAAGACACAAAAGGTCATTGCTAAAGAGGCTGGCTGTTCACAGAACTCTGTGTCCAAGCACATTAATAGAAATGCAAATGGAAGGTAAAGATGTGGTACAAAAAAGTGTACAAGCAATAGGGATAACCACCCTGGAGAGGTGAGTGAAACAAAACCAATTCAAAAATGTGGAGGAGATTCACAAAGAGTGGACTGCAGCTGGAGTCAGAGCTTCAAGAACCACCACGCACATCTTGAACAAGATACAGCATTAGAAGCCTCTCGCCTGGGCTAAAGACAAAAATCACCAGACTGCTGCTGAAGTTGTGTTCTCTGATGAAAGTAAATTGTGCATTTCCTTTGGGAATTAAGGTCCCAGAGTCTGGGGGAAGTGAGAAGAGGGACAAAATCCATGTTCCTTGAGCTCCAGTGTAAAGTTTCCACTGTCAGTGATGGTTAGGGGTGCCATGTCATCTGCTGGAGTTTTGATCCATTGTGTTTTGTGAGGTCCAATGTTAACGCAGTCGTCTACCAACTAAATATTGAGTGCTGTACAGGCTCATACTTTTCATGTTCATACTTTTCAGTTGGCCAACATTTCTAAAAATCCTTTTTTTATGTTGGTCTTAAGTAATATTCTAATTTTCTGTGATACTGAATTTGGGATTTTCATTAGTTGTCAGCTATAATCATCAAAATTAAAAGAAATTAACATTTGAAATATATCAGTCTGTGTGTAATGAATGAATTTAATATACAAGTTTCACTTTTTGAATGGAATTACAGAACTTTTTTCATGATATTGTAATTATGACCAGCACCTGTAGTGCGGAAAATCATGGTTTCAGCATGAAAACACTGCCCTGTTGTGGACTGCAAAAGCACTGCAGCATTTGAAAAAAAAAAAAGTTCTGCTGGTACGTATGGGTGGGCTGAATGCTGATGGGTGAGAAAAGAGGTCCCGCTCAGATAGCAGGATAGTTTGCCATTGTTGGAGTGGTGGGGGCAGGAGATTTTGCTGCTCATTTTACATTACAGTTGACTTTAACTTTTTCTTCTTCTTGTCTTTCCATATTTAGACATCCACTCTTCTGTCCTCCATTTACTATTTTAATTTTCAAGTAATAAATTAACAAATAAAGTCATTTAAAATACACTCCATCATCATCATCATCATCATCATCATCATCATCATCATCATCATCATCATCATCATCATCATAAAAAAAATTAAAAAAAATAAAAATAAAAATAAAAATAAATAAGTGTGGTATTGCAATGATATTGGGAGGGAAGATAAAGGTTACCAGGAACAATAAATGAATAAACATTTAGACTGATATGGGCAATATTTATTGATCTACACATACAGAAGTAGTGTCTCTTAGTGTTTCTATGGTGTTGGGTTTAACAATGTGATAGACGTCTGTCAAAGGAGTTTCTGAAGGTGTTCTGTGCATCCCATGAAGCTTGAACATTCTCATTTAGTTCCTACAGATTTTGCTGTAGTGGTGGAGTGTTGATAGTGTGTCCAATAGCATCCAACACATTTTCACTCAGAGATCGGCTTGGTGATGTGACTAGTCATGGCATAGTATCTGTGTCATCAAGGTGAGCTCTTGTATCAAGACAGCTGTATGAGTGTTGTGCTGTTGGAATAGTAGGATAGGATAGGATAAGATAGGAAAGAACTTTATTGATCCCTTGGGAGGGTTCCCTCAGGGAATTTAAGGTTCCAGTAGCAGCATCAGTACAGTACAGAAAAGAGAAGACCAAAGTTAATCTGACATCATATGAAATTGAACCCCAAAACATGACACCAGACCCTCTGGACGAGTGACATGCGAATAATTGATCTTGCCCATGGTGCCTCCACACACAGATTTGTTAGTTGTGTCTACAAATACAGAAGCAGAACTCGGCACAGAAGATGACCTTTGTGCAGCTGTGCATTGGATCAGTTGATTTCTTGTGGGTGCAAAAAAATATATATATCATCCTTGTGCGGCTCTATCTACACAAGCCTGAAATTACTACCACCTTAACTGGAAATAAACAAGCTCATCATATCACACCAACTGAAATACAAAATTATTAGCTTTTTTGGTGACATAAAACTATGTAAAA
>JAVGWO010000416.1:0-10534 GCA_034509495.1 Acestrorhynchus altus | reverse complement strand
TGTGTGTGTGTGTGTGTGTGTGTGTGTGTGTGTGTGTGTGTGTGTGTGTGTGTGCAGGGTATCACACCGTGCAGGTGATGTTCGGTTGTGCACTGGATGATGGGACCAAGAGTGGATATTGCCAAATTGGTTATGACGGAGAAGACTTTTTCATTTTTGATCCAAACACTCAAACCTGGACTGCAGCTGATCCTCAAGCTGTAATAATCCAGCAGAAGTGGGACAAAAGTGTAATTAAAGTCTTGGCTGCTCAGTTGAAGACTGACTGTATCTACTGGTTACAGAAGTATGTGGATTATGGCAGATCCACTTTGGAGAGGAAAGGTAAAGTCTGTGATCAGATTTCTTACTGTAACTGCTCACACAACATCTCACCTCATGGACAACCTGCTGCACATCAACATATTAATTAATGGATGAGAAACATTAATCTATTGTTCACTGACACAGCTCTTACATTCAGTGTTAACAGAGGAGATACACTAATAATACACATCATCAAAAAATCACCCGTAGGAATCAACCAACTACAGTGGAGTCACTCATAATGGCAGTGGTTCATGTTCAGTGATGAGTCCCAATTTTGTCTTGGTGGAGACAACCAATGGATGTATGTGGAGGCACTGTGGTCAGCGGTTTGTTGTCACACGTCACACATCCAGAAGGTGTGGTGTCATGGTGTTGTTGCAGTTTTGTAGAATGGCTATTGGTCTTCATTACAGGCACTTTGACAGCCCACCTTTACGTTAACGAGGCCCTGCAACCAGTGGTCCAACCTTTTCTGAACACATTCCAACAGGATGACACTCGTCCACACACTGCTGCCATCTCAAGATCTCGTCTTGAAGAAACAGATACTATGCCGTGGTCGGTCTCATTTCCAGATCTTCCCTGAAAATGTGTGGGATGCTATTGGACGCTCTATCAACACTCCACCCCTACCACACCATCTGCAGAACTGAGTGAGAACATTCAAGCTGCATGGGATGGATCATCACAGGACACCATTAGGAACATCTACACCTCCATGCAGAGACGTCTCCATGTTTTGTTACGCCGTAATGAGAAACACTACTTCTGTATGTGTAGATCAGTAAACATTGATGGATTTATTCCCACTTTCTCTCCAGTTCCTCCTGAGGTGTCTCTGTTCCAGAAGAACTTTTCTACTCCAGTGGTGTGTCACGCTACAGGCTTCTTCCCCAAAGCAGTGATGATCTCCTGGCAGAAGAATGGAGAGGATCTGCACGAGGATGTGGATCTTAGAGAGACGCTGCCCAACCAGGATGGAACCTTCCAGAAGAGATCTATCCTAACCATCTCACCTGAGGAACTGGACAAACACAACTACACCTGTGTTATTCAGCACAGCAGCCTGAAGGAAGAGCTAGTGCTCCAGGTGTCTGACCGTAGAGTCCTGTCAGGTAGGAGAAATCTGGTTGTAATGTGAATGAAAGCTTCTTGTATAAAGACACATTATAGATCTACACTGACGTAACTCTGGTGTTTCAGGTGGAGTGTCAGTTGGTGTCATCATTGGTGCAATGGTGGTTGTTCTGCTGCTTGTCATCATCAGTGTTGGCATTTTTTTCATCAGGAAGAAGAGACCTGGTAAGAGACGAAGGATGCACATATTCAGTCTAGAAAAAATGCAGACACTAAGAAAATCGTTCAACTTTAAAACACCCAGTAAGTAAGACATACTCACAAGGGGGGACCCATCCTCGTCTGGTCCACATGCACTCATTGACAAAATACAATATTGTACAAAATTTACCTTGATATATCAGTATTTATAATACATATCCCAGCCCTACTGTACAATTGAAAGGAGGCTCCAGTATCATGTAGCCTGGATGCAAGATGAGATACAGGTGGATATGGAGGCATACAGGTTCCATTTGGCATCCTGCGGCACATTTACTCACAGATTTTGCAGCTGGGTCTGTAGATCCTTCACACTCATAGGTTATTGGAGCTGGTGTCCCAGCTGTTCCCATAAATTATGAATATTCAATATTAATTATACTGCTTAAAAATGCCAGTTAGAAGCCCTGCCATGAGTCTCTGCATGTATCGGCCAGCCATTAGTGTCCCTCGTATCTGTACTAGGGGTGATGGACTGACGTATGTAATGGCTCCCCAGATCATTGTTGTATAAAAATGTATTTTGATTGTTTGAAAAATAAAGCCACATAAATGCTGGATCTCAAGAAAAATTTAAATATAGAATTTGGGCCTTTTTCTGGGGCAGTGACTTATGAATTAGACCATGTACCACACATACACACCTCATAATAAGTCTGTGTTTATTATCTGACTTTAGGCTTCAGACCTGTTTCAGGGAACCCCAACGCATGTAAGTAGACCTTTATGATACACTATATTTTGAATGTTTGTGTGCACTCTTTCTAATGAATGACTTCATTCAGCTACTATTTCTGCACACACTCCACTCGTCTAGTCCCTGTGACGAAGTACTGCCAATAAAATGGAACTCTCTGGAGCAGATTAACAAACATGACCCTACTGGCACCATGCCTAATGCCAGCAATGAGCTGTGGAGCAGTACAACAATGTTCTCTGGAATGATGGTGGTCCATCCAGTACTTTTGGGTTTTGGGTTAAGTTGGTTATGAGGTGGTGTGCGAATCATGATATATTAACTTTGTGAACTCTTGTGGCCGATCGCAATCAAATCTCCACAGCAATTCTACAGAATCTAGTAGAAAAGCTTACCTGGATAGTAGAGACAACTACTATCCAACCAAAGCATCCTTGGATAATATCCTTGATTTCAGAAGAAAGCACTAAAGAGCAGGTGTCCCAGTATTTTTGCCCATATAATGTGTATACAGGTTGTATTAAACACTGCTGTGTTAATGAATTTAGATTGAAAACCTCAACTTTGTGTGTGCTTTGATGTTTTACAGCCTCTGAGAGAGACTCATTGTACAGCAGATCGTTCAGGTGTCTATATGCTAATTTGGGAGAGTGAGTCTTTTCTTTCCACTGTGAGAATGTGATGATTGTCATGGTTTACGAAGATCCTGTATTGAATACACACTAAACTTTGTCTACTTGAGCACGATGAGTGATGAGGGATGGATATGAAGATGTTAATGCTAGAATTTTCACTTGAGTTTGGTTCTGCTGTGGTTCATATGTACTGTATTTTATTTTAGTTATAGAGGTTTAAACATTTTATTATCTATGTTGAAGAATCTAGATCAAGACCAGTTTTGTGCTGGTAGTTTGCTGGTCACGGTGGGTGAAAACCTGGTTATCTAGACAAAAACACACCTTATTGTGTAGCATTTGAGTCTCATCATGCTGGTCTTGCTATTAACCATCTTGGTCATACTGGTTGACCAGCTTGGCCTTGCTGGTCATGTCTGTTGTCCAGCTTATCCCACCAGTTGAACATCAAACTCAAATGAAAGCATAACCTATGCTGATAATAAGCTTGACCAGTTTGAGGCCGGGTTGTCCAAGCACACCGAGGATGGGAAGCCTGCAGTATTTGCATGGATTCTTTTCCTCTCTTCTTCTTTGTATTTATCTTCTTGTTCCTGCTGTTTTCCCCTTAAAATGATTTATGGTGCAACATCCATACGTGCTCTGCACCACATGAATCCATCAGGGTTGGTTAAGTGTCATTTCAAAGTCCAGTCAGTACTCTGACTGCATCCATTCTCCTGCTTTTTGGAATTTGATTCATGGTGTCTTGGCCTTTTCGTTTTACTCCATGATCTCCAGAGCTGCAGGCTATGAATCATACAGTGTATATATGCTAGAGTGAGGCGTCATTATGTTCTGTCTGAATACTGAATGCAGTTTGTTTAGGACTGTTGGAGCTCTTTGGATCTAAGTATTAATAAATGTGGGGATGTCCTAAGTATGAATTACATTTTATATTCTTAGAAAACTGATTTTAAACTGTTGATAATTTTATCATGTGCACCTGTCAATGTAGTTAAAATAAAGATCAAATGTCCATATTTTAAAATCTGTTAAAAAACCAAAGGACGTCCTTACATTTTCACATGAATGTATATTTAATAAGGTTAATTTAGGTTTGTAAGATATTATATTTTGAATGTGTGCAGTTTGAAAGCTGATTTAATAGATTTTACAAAATTGAAGCACTCGAAGTTCCTCAGAAGGTCACTGATCTGTTGTGCACTGACTGTTCTCGTGTTCATTTATTTGAAAGTAAGTGAAATGTGAAAAAAGTAATGAAGTGTGAATAACTTAGCAAGACTCCAGATATTATTATGAAAGTTTGTGTGAAAATCTGACTGAACAATAAACATATAATAATAGAGCTGATAGTTTTTACAATAAAATTTTATTATTTCTGAAGAAACTGTTGTGCTCCATGACAGCAGTTCCCTGTTTGTGCCAGCGAAATCCCTTCAACCTAAATTGTGGCTGTGGGTACAAAGCCAGATCATCTTTGGTCTTCATTGCAGACACTTTGACATTGAGCCCAACATTATGTTAAAGAAGCAGTAATCTAGATTTATGTATTTTACATTAAAAATAATAGTATTCCTGGCTGTGCGTGGAATGATATAATCTATCACACAGTATCCCTACAACATCTAATTTATTATTGCTAATTTATTACTCCTAAGAACAGCTCTGCAGGTCAGTTTTCACAGAGGCTTTTCTGGTTGTGTCACCTCTTTATCAACTTGTGTCACATGGTCCGCGTCTAAAAGAGGATCTGACAGCCTTCTGCAGCTGTTAATGTCACTCAAAATTAACTTGGAGATATCAGAATGGTATAGATATCAGTCGTCTTCTCATTCCCCCACTGTCAAACCAAAGCTACGCAGAATTACAATTGAAGGTCCCTCCTAAAACCAGGACAAACACTGACTTGGTTTCTAAAAAAATAACGAGAGCTCTGTGAACTTAAATTATTTATTTAGCAAAATAAAATGCAGTAAACAGGATGAAGAATTTTGCGAGCTGGTCTAAAGAACAAAGCTTGGTTGCAGATTTCTCCTGGACGCCCCCAACCAGCACCTGAATGTGTTCATTTCCACCAGCCAGATTTAACATCACTAAGCTCTGATTTCCCAAACCAGAACTATAAATAACAATAGTCTGCCATGAGGAGAACTGCTTTACTGAACACAGTGATTTAAAAGCACAGCTTTCTGTAGGAAGGTTATTACTGACTTATGAAGAACCTAGTAGCTCTGGTCTCCTATGGTCTGGAATGTGATAGTTGTGTTGGAGAAAAAGTGAGATCATCAGCATGAACAGAGAGAAACACAGTGATCCTGAGTCTGTATTAACAGTCGTCTACTGTACATGTGAATATCTGCGCCACAGTATTACTTCACTGCAGACACAGACCGACATGGTCTCACTCTCGGAGTTCAGTTTTATAGTGAAAGTAAAAGAAGGCAAAGCCTGAAGTTTATGGGTATACGGTCCTAATGGATTTACTGGATCTGCTGTAATTGTATTATTATTTTAAGTATTTAAAATCTGAATTTGTATAATAATTCAGTTGAGCTACACATACAGACATGAACATCAGACATGCTGAAGTGTGGCTTAAAAGTAATCAAAGTCCTAAAAGTAATCAAATCAAACAAATTAGGCAAAAAAAATTCACTGGTTCATTTATTTATTGGGAAAACTTTTTCCTCGCTGGGTTAAAGTGTCCCTCTGCTTACTGACTGACTAAAGTCCAGCTTCTGGAAAAAGCTGGTCATTGGCCAGAATCCAACAAGAAGACCAACTGTCTTATTTCTGTTCCTCTAGAATTTCACTGTTAAAACCAGTCTGAATCCACTAGTTCCAGTGTGAGCCACTATGAGGACACCAGTGTTGAATAAACCTATAAACCCAGACATTAATGTTTCCACGGGGCCATGTTCTGCGTAGATTTTCATTTCACACACCCAGGAGATGAATGTGGTCAAACATTTACACGATCAATTAAACTTCGTATAAACTCAGAATACATTGAGGATGACCCTCCTTTAAAATGTAGCTGAGTAATATATATCTATACATTTCTTCTCCTGAAAATCTGCATGTTTCTTATTCATTTCCTCGGTTTAGTTATTTTCAGTTCCATTCAGCTGTGGGTGGTTTTCGATGGTAGGAGCTGCTAAATGTGTGTAATAGTTGAAAACCCTCCAAGATTTCTGATTTACCTCCAGCACTGAATTCCAAAAGGAGTGCTCAGAGATTGAGTGTTTCAGAGTAGATGTTCTTCAGTGTTTTCCGAAAAGCTCCAGGAGAACTTTATTAAAAACAACAACAGCTGTAACACAACACCGCTTTCAGTTCTGACTGTTCATTTGATCTAAGCTGATGCTGATCTCTCCCAGCATGTGACTGGATATTGGCTGGTGTGGATAGGTGACTTGAAGGGTTGCCATATTGACAGAAAACACAGTTTATTTATTTATTTAATAAATAAAATATATTTAATTCATAAAAATAATAAAATAAGGATTTGAAGTATTAGTAGGAAATGTACTTTATAGTTTTTAAGATGAGTTACAAAAGTTATAAGTTTATAATTTACATGATAAATGTTTTAAACACTCTGACAATCATTTCATTTTGTGAACAATTTTTATTATTTTTATTTTTTTATAAACATAGCATTCAAATGTTTGGGGACTGAAATGATCTCTGAAAGGCAAAGATGATACACACTTTTCAACATTTTAGCAAAACCAGTGCATTATTTTGGTTTTGTAAATTTCAGAGTGAAGGAAAATAGTACCATATAAAAGTATAGTGCTCACAGTCCCTGATCTGAACATCACCTGAAATCTGTGTCTAGAAGAATCTCCCAAGAATCTCACAGAACTGGAAGACTTTGAGGAACAATGTCTAAAATAACAGGCTGGAAAATAGCCTTGAAAGCAACATCTAAACATTTTCCACTCCAACAAAATTCACAAACATACCGTTTATACATCGAACAACTAAAATACTTAATGAATGCATCCTGTGGCACATGCAACGAGACCAAAATCTGTTCTACAGTAGAATCATCTTCAGTAAACCATTTTTATTTTACTATTGATCTCAAATTATTAAAACAATTTAAATTAGTTCAATCAGAAAAGGATTTATTATACAGTCCAATGATACCCAACTTCTGACAAGTCTGTTCATATTCTTCAATGTTCAATAGTTGGTTGAGTCTCCTTCACCACCAATTACTGCATTAGTGAGGTGTGGCATGGAGGCCATCAGCTTAATAACCCATTGATTCTTTATGGGCTTAAGGTCTGGAGACGTCACAGTAATATCACAGTAATATCACAGTAATATCACAGTAATACGACAGTAATATCACAGTAATATCATGGTCACCAAACCTTGGTAGCAGGTTTATCACTGTGGGCGAGAGCCGAGTCCTGCTGGAAAAGGAAATCAGATTCTACATAATGTTCCTCACCACAAAAGAGATTCTGATGGTGAGCTTCTGATTGTGTCTCTGCTTCAGGAGGGGCATGATATTAGGAATGCTGCAGTTGGAGCCCCTTTGCTGGAGTATGTGTATGGGGGTTCTTAAATCCACTATTCTGGACAATCCTCTCAAGGCTGTGGTCATTCCTGTTGCTGTTGCTCATTTGTCCCCTTCCAGCCAACTTTCCATTAATACGCTTTGATACAGCACTCTGAGAACAGCCATCAATGACCATCTGTGGCTGACCCCCTTTGTGAAGGTGGGCCCACGATCATCTTCTGGATTATCACATCAGCAGTCTTCCTCATGACTGACTGCTGTGCTGAACTAGACTCTGTATTTATACTGTTTGAATAGTAATTTACTCAACGTGTAATTTTTTATTATTCTGAGAAACTCAATTCAGATTCTCTGAGAATAATGAGATGCATTGGTACACGTCCAACATTTGCATTCTTGCCAGGCAGAGCACATTTATCTGGCAACCTCAAGCCGGTCCTTCAGTCACTGCTGGGTTGTGGGTGTAGGAGGGAGGACAGAAAGTAAAAAAAATAAATAAATTACTGTCTTGAAGCCTGTTCTTCTGAAAATGGATCCAAGGACGGTGGTGCTGGAATCTCTGCTTCTCCTCGCAGTTACTGTCCATCTGTCTTCAGCAGGTGAGTTTAACTCTGATGTGAGCAGTAATTGTATTGTTTAAACTTGTTTTGTTATAAACCAATTGAATTAATTTAATATCCATCATTTATGTGATTAAAATAAGCCAGTATACTCATCATATCATGGATGGATCATGTAATTTCACCAGGAGAGACAGGCTTTTCTGGACAAGCAGAAAGTATTTGTGCTTCCATTAATCGAGCTGTACCAAGAGTCCTTCGAGCATTAAGTACAGCTCGGTTTGACCCACCATCACTCGAATTACAATGAAAACATGCATCCAGACTCTTTTCTGTTCTGGCTGCAAAGTGGTAAAATGAACTTCTCCTGGGAGTCTGAACAGCTGAGTCCCTCTCTGTGTTCAAACGCAGACTGAAGACCATCTCTTTCAAGAGTATTTAACTCCTCAAAATTAACACTGAATCTTGTTGGTCTCCAATCTGACAATTGTTTTCAACAGCATATAAGCGTGAGAAAACTCAGGTTCTCGCGTCGTCTACTAGATAAAGATATTTACTGGGTGAACAGCGAAGCACTGTTGTCGTTCTGGACGAGGGCGTCTGTAAATGTAAATGTACTTGTTAAACCACATTAAGTATTTTTGCATTTCAAAATACACATCTTTTTGTGTCCAAAAGACTTTTGTATTTGTCTGTGATTGTGTATTAGTTAATGATCAGACCACACTTACATTAGAACAGAAATCTGAACACGTTGACTTTAAAACATTAAGGCAACTCAACGCTTTGAATAAGTTCAGCTTTGCTGAAAAAAATTAAATTCAATGTCCTTTAAATACTAAATGTGGAATATCAGAAACCAAAATCCCAGCTGAAGGTGAATAAACTGTAATTGAAATAATGTTTTAGTCTTTAATTCTTAAACCGGCTGTTATTAATCTGTTATAATCACTGCAGTGCTCAAGCATAGAGTCTCGCTCAGCAGTCCAGAACATACTTCTTACAGTCTTCAACAGAGAGGCCAGAGAGTTAATCATTATTAACACAAACTATTAATCTACACCCAAGAGAATCTAGTCTGGAGGTCAGCAACAACAAGCTGGTGCAGCGGCTCGTCTTCAATGTTTAAAGTTCAGCCATGTAACTCCTCTGCTGTTCCCTTCACTGGCTTCCTGTGACTGAACATCAGATCCAGAACCTTAATGCTGGCCTACAAAGCCAAAAATGAACCAGCCCCTTCATACTTGATGGCAATAAAGAACCCAACAGTTTGGCTTCACCCACCATCCCTCAAGATTATTATGAGATACAGACTTTTATAAAAACTTGAGAAATCAGAGCTGTATGTTAAAGGGCATTACATCATTAATATATATGATGTTCTCGTGAAAGGATATTAAAATTCATTATGAAACCTGTCTTTATAAAGTCACACACTTTATAACGAGTTCTGTATGTCACTGTAAGTTCTTATACGTGATTTCTGGTGAATGGAGATGGATGTTGGTGTCACCCTGCACTGATTTCTCATGTAATCCTCATGTCTATGTTCTTGTCTGGTGCACCCTTTAGTTAGGCTGTTATGGTGAGGCCTGCCAGAGTTGTTGTTTATACTGTCTGCACTTTGATAAACCTCCTTTTGTGTCCAGCGTCCTCAGACTCTAACCATCTATGTTTTTGTTTTTGCTTTGAGCTGACCCACCTCCTTTGTGGGCTGATGCTGGTGATGAACATTGACTGGTTGTCCCTTCTGCTGCTGTCTGACCTCCAGACTGACTCTACTGCCATGAAGCCCCCTGCATTTACCACCCTGTGGCCAAACCAGAGCACTTCACCAGCACAGACTGATCCTTCACAAACTCACGACTAACACTAATCATTCTTCAAATATTCATATAAACATCAGTCATAGACCAGCTCTCCACACCCCGATAAGACTAACAGTACTCTCTCTTTTCAGTGATTAAATCTCTTCTGAGCAGAATTAGACTCAGTTCTATTTCTGTCTTTGCTTGTCTTTATTGCTTATTCTGACACTCTATGAAATGAGCTTCAATTGTCACAAGATAAATGAACCAAAATGCAGAACTTAAAGCAGGTAAAACTCAAAACAAAGAATTCATTTGACCCAGGGTTTGGTAGGAAAAGGAAACACCATGCTAAGTATGGGGGGAAAACTGGTGGGAAAACAAAGGAATGCCAAGGAAAAACAAAATAATTGGGAAAACAAACAAAGAATAAATAGCAAAGACTCAAGTGGTGCTTGTGAACTCAATATCTACTTTCTAAAGACAGAAAATATGAAACTTGTTAGAGAATACCGGTTCAGATAGTCAGCTAATACCATTCAAAGTTCCAATGCAAAGTGATTAGGGCTGGAAATAGATAGATGACCATGTCTTGCTGCCTTTAGTGTTAAAAGTTTAATATGTAAACTTTTTTCTTTAAGAAA
>JAVGWO010000415.1:0-10538 GCA_034509495.1 Acestrorhynchus altus | reverse complement strand
TGTGTGTGTGTGTGTGTGTGTGTGTGTGTGTGTGTGTGTGTGTGTGTGTGTGTGCAGGGTATCACACCGTGCAGGTGATGTTCGGTTGTGCACTGGATGATGGGACCAAGAGTGGATATTGCCAAATTGGTTATGACGGAGAAGACTTTTTCATTTTTGATCCAAACACACAAACCTGGACTGCAGCTGATCCTCAAGCTGTAATAATCCAGCAGAAGTGGGACAAAAGTGTAATTAAAGTCTTGGCTGCTCAGTTGAAGACGTACCTGGAGACTGACTGTATCTACTGGTTACAGAAGTATGTGGATTATGGCAGATCCACTTTGGAGAGGAAAGGTAAAGTCTGTGATCAGATTTCTTACTGTAACTGCTCACACAACATCTCACCTCATGGACAACCTGCTGCACATTTACATATTAATTAATGGATGAGAAACATTAATCTATTGTTCACTGACACAGCTCTTACATTCAGTGTTAACAGAGGAGATACACTAATAATACACATCATCAAAAAATCACCCGTAGGAATCAACCAACTACAGTGGAGTCACTCATAATGGCAGTGGTTCATGTTCAGTGATGAGTCCCAATTTTGTCTTGGTGGAGACAACCAATGGATGTATGTGGAGGCACCGTGGTCAGCGGTTTGTTGTCACACGTCAAACATCCAGATGGTGCGGTGTCATGGTGTTGTTGCAGTTTTGTAGAATGGCTATTGGTCTTCATTACAGGCACTTTGACAGCCCACCTTTACGTTAACGAGGCCCTGCAACCAGTGGTCCAACCTTTTCTGAACACATTCCAACAGGATGACACTCGTCCACACACTGCTGCCATCTCAAGATCTCGTCTTGAAGACACAGATGCTATGCCGTGGTCGGTCTCATTTCCAGATCTTGCCTGAAAATGTGTGGGACGCTATTGGACGCTCTATCAACACTCCACCCCTACCACACCATCTGCAGAACTGAGTGAGAACATTCAAGCTGCATGGGATGGATCATCACAGGACACCATTAGGAACCTCTACAACTCCATGCAGAGACGTCTCCATGTTGTGTTACGCCGTAATGAGAGACACTACTTCTGTATGTGTAGATCAATAAATATTGATGGATTTATTCCCACTTTCTCTCCAGTTCCTCCCGAGGTGTCTCTGTTCCAGAAGAACTTTTCTACTCCAGTGGTGTGTCACGCTACAGGCTTCTTCCCCAAAGCAGTGATGATCTCCTGGCAGAAGAATGGAGAGGATCTGCACGAGGATGTGGATCTTAGAGAGACGCTGCCCAACCAGGATGGAACCTTCCAGAAGAGAAGTATCCTAACCATCTCACCTGAGGAACTGGACAAACACAACTACACCTGTGTTATTCAGCACAGCAGCCTGAAGGAAGAGCTAGTGCTCCAGGTGTCTGACCGTAGAGTCCTGTCAGGTAGGAGAAATCTGGTTGGAATGTGAATGAAAGCTTCTTGTATAAAGACACATTATAGATCTACACTGACGTAACTCTGGTGTTTCAGGTGGAGTGTCAGTTGGTGTCATCATTGGTGCAATGGTGGTTGTTCTGCTGCTTGTCATCATCAGTGTTGGCATTTTTTTCATCAGGAAGAAGAGACCTGGTAAGAGACGAAGGATGCACATATTCAGTCTAGAAAAAATGCAGACACTAAGAAAATCGTTCAACTTTAAAACACCCAGTAAGTAAGACATACTCACAAGGGGGGACCCATCCTCGTCTGGTCCACATGCACTCATTGACAAAATACAATATTGTACAAAATTTACCTTGATATATCAGTATTTATAATACATATCCCAGCCCTACTCTACAATTGAAAGGAGGCTCCAGTATCATGTAGCCTGGATGCAAGATGAGATACAGGTGGATATGGAGGCATACAGGTTCCATTTGGCATCCTGCGGCACATTTACCCACAGATTTTGCAGCTGGGTCTGTAGGTCCTGCACACTCATAGGTTATTGGAGCTGGTGTCCCAGCTGTTCCCATAAATTCTGAATATTCAATATTAATTATACTGCTTAAAAATGCCAGTTAGAAGCCCTGCCATGAGTCTCTGCATGTATCGCCCAGCCATTAGTGCCCCTCGTATCTGTACTAGGGGTGATGGACTGACGTATGTAATGGCTCCCCAGATCATTGTTGTATAAAAATGTATTTTGATTGTTTGAAAAATAAAGCCACATAAATGCTGGATCTCAAGAAAAATTTAAATATAGAATTTGGGCCTTTTTCTGGAGCAGTGACTTATGAATTAGACCATGTACCACACATACACACCTCATAATAAGTCTGTGTTTATTATCTGACTTTAGGCTTCAGACCTGTTTCAGGGAACCCCAACGCATGTAAGTAGACCTTTATGATACACTATATTTTGAATGTTTGTGTGCACTCTTTCTAATGAATGACTGCATTCAGCTACTATTTCTGCACACACTCCACTCGTCTAGTCCCTGTGACGAAGTACTGCCAATAAAATGGAACTCTCTGGAGCAGATTAACAAACATGACCCTACTGGCACCATGCCTAATGCCAGCAATGAGCTGTGGAGCAGTACAACAATGTTCTCTGGAATGATGGTGGTCCATCCAGTACTTTTGGGTTTTGGGTTAAGTTGGTTATGAGGTGGTGTGCGAATCATGATATATTAACTTTGTGAACTCTTGTGGCCGATCGCAATCAAATCCCCACAGCAATTCTACAGAATCTAGTAGAAAAGCTTACCTGGATAGTAGAGACAACTACTATCCAACCAAAGCATCCTTGGATAATATCCTTGATTTCAGAAGAATGCACTAAAGAGCAGGTGTCCCAGTATTTTTGCCCATATAATCTGTATACAGGTTGTATTAAACACTGCTGTGTTAATGAATTTAGATTGAAAACCTCAACTTTGTGTGTGCTTTGATGTTTTACAGCCTCTGAGAGAGACTCATTGTACAGCAGATCGTTCAGGTGTCTATATGCTAATTTGGGAGAGTGAGTCTTTTCTTTCCACTGTGAGAATGTGATGATTGTCATGGTTCACGAAGATCCTGTATTGAATACACACTAAACTTTGTCTACTTGAGCACGATGAGTGATGAGGGATGGATATGAAGATGTTAATGCTAGAATTTTCACTTGAGTTTGGTTCTGCTGTGCTTCATATGTACTGTATTTTATTTTAGTTATAGAGGTTTAAACATTTTATTATCTATGTTGAAGAATCTAGATCAAGACCAGTTTTGTGCTGGTAGTTTGCTGGCCAAGGTGGGTGAAAACCTGGTTATCTAGACAAAAACACACCTTATTGTGTAGCATTTGAGTCTCATCATGCTGGTCTTGCTATTAACCATCTTGGTCATACTGGTTGACCAGCTTGGCCTTGCTGGTCATGTCTGTTGTCCAGCTTATCCCACCAGTTGAACATCAAACTCAAATGAAAGCATAACCTATGCTGATAATAAGCTTGACCAGTTTGAGGCCGGGTTGTCCAAGCACACCGAGGATGGGAACCCTGCAGTATTTGCATGGATTCTTTTCCTCTCTTCTTCTTTGTATTTATCTTCTTGTTCCTGCTGTTTTCCCCTTAAAATGATTTATGGTGCAACATCCATACGTGCTCTGCACCACATGAATCCATCAGGGTGGGTTAAGTGTCATTTCAAAGTCCAGTCAGTACTCTGACTGCATCCATTCTCCTGCTTTTTGGAGTTTGATTCATGGTGTCTTGGCCTTTTCATTTTACTCCATGATCTCCAGAGCTGCAGGCTATGAATCATACAGTGTATATATGCTAGAGTGAGGCGTCATTATGTTCTGTCTGAATACTGAATGCAGTTTGTTTAGGACTGTTGGAGCTCTTTGGATCTAAGTATTAATAAATGTGGGGATGTCCTAAGTATGAATTACATTTTATATTCTTAGAAAACTGATTTTAAACTGTTGATAATTTTATCATGTGCACCTGTCAATGTAGTTAAAATAAAGATCAAATGTCCATATTTTAAAATCTGTTAAAAAACCAAAGGATGTCCTTACATTTTCACATGAATGTATATTTAATAAGGTTAATTTAGGTTTGTAAGATATTATATTTTGAATTTGTGCAGTTTGAAAGCTGATTTAATAGATTTTACAAAATTGAAGCACTCGAAGTTCCTCAGAAGGTCACTGATCTGTTGTGCACTGACTGTTCTCGTGTTCATTTATTTGAAAGTAAGTGAAATGTGAAAAAAGTAATGAAGTGTGAATAACTTAGCAAGACTCCAGATATTATTATGAAAGTTTGTGTGAAAATCTGACTGAACAATAAACATATAATAATAGAGCTGATAGTTTTTACAATAAAATTTTATTATTTCTGAAGAAACTGTTGTGCTCCATGACAGCAGTTCCCTGTTTGTGCCAGCGAAATCCCTTCAACCTAAATTGTGGCTGTGGGTACAAAGCCAGATCATCTTTGGTCTTCATTGCAGACACTTTGACATTGAGCCCAACATTATGTTAAAGAAGCAGTAATCTAGATTTATGTATTTTACATTAAAAATAATAGTATTCCTGGCTGTGCGTGGAATGATATAATCTATCACACAGTATCCCTACAACATCTAATTTATTATTGCTAATTTATTACTCCTAAGAACAGCTCTGCAGGTCAGTTTTCACAGAGGCTTTTCTGGTTGTGTCACCTCTTTATCAACTTGTGTCACATGGTCCGCGTCTAAAAGAGGATCTGACAGCCTTCTGCAGCTGTTAATGTCACTCAAAATTAACTTGGAGATATCAGAATGGTATAGATATCAGTCGTCTTCTCATTCCCCCACTGTCAAACCAAAGCTACGCAGAATTACAATTGAAGGTCCCTCCTAAAACCAGGACAAACACTGACTTGGTTTCTAAAAAAATAACGAGAGCTCTGTGAACTTAAATTATTTATTTAGCAAAATAAAATGCAGTAAACAGGATGAAGAATTTTGCGAGCTGGTCTAAAGAACAAAGCTTGGTTGCAGATTTCTCCTGGACGCCCCCAACCAGCACCTGAATGTGTTCATTTCCACCAGCCAGATTTAACATCACTAAGCTCTGATTTCCCAAACCAGAACTATAAATAACAATAGTCTGCCATGAGGAGAACTGCTTTACTGAACACAGTGATTTAAAAGCACAGCTTTCTGTAGGAAGGTTATTACTGACTTATGAAGAACCTAGTAGCTCTGGTCTCCTATGGTCTGGAATGTGATAGTTGTGTTGGAGAAAAAGTGAGATCATCAGCATGAACAGAGAGAAACACAGTGATCCTGAGTCTGTATTAACAGTCGTCTACTGTACATGTGAATATCTGCGCCACAGTATTACTTCACTGCAGACACAGACCGACATGGTCTCACTCTCGGAGTTCAGTTTTATAGTGAAAGTAAAAGAAGGCAAAGCCTGAAGTTTATGGGTATACGGTCCTAATGGATTTACTGGATCTGCTGTAATTGTATTATTATTTTAAGTATTTAAAATCTGAATTTGTATAATAATTCAGTTGAGCTACACATACAGACATGAACATCAGACATGCTGAAGTGTGGCTTAAAAGTAATCAAAGTCCTAAAAGTAATCAAATCAAACAAATTAGGCAAAAAAAATTCACTGGTTCATTTATTTATTGGGAAAACTTTTTCCTCGCTGGGTTAAAGTGTCCCTCTGCTTACTGACTGACTAAAGTCCAGCTTCTGGAAAAAGCTGGTCATTGGCCAGAATCCAACAAGAAGACCAACTGTCTTATTTCTGTTCCTCTAGAATTTCACTGTTAAAACCAGTCTGAATCCACTAGTTCCAGTGTGAGCCACTATGAGGACACCAGTGTTGAATAAACCTATAAACCCAGACATTAATATTTCCTCGGAGCCGTGTTCTGCGTAGATTTTCATTTCACACACCCAGGAGATGAATGTGGTCAAACATTTACACGATCAATTAAACTTCGTATAAACTCAGAATACATTGAGGATGACCCTCCTTTAAAATGTAGCTGAATAATATATATCTATACATTTTTTCTCCTGAAAATCTGCATGTTTCTTATTCATTTCCTCGGTTTAGTTATTTTCAGTTCCATTCAGCTGTGGGTGGTTTTCGATGGTAGGAGCTGCTAAATGTGTGTAATAGTTGAAAACCCTCCAAGATTTCTGATTTACCTCCAGCACTGAATTCCAAAAGGAGTGCTCAGAGATTGAGTGTTTCAGAGTAGATGTTCTTCAGTGTTTTCAGAAAAGCTCCAGGAGAACTTTATTAAAAACAACAACAGCTGTAACACAACACCACTTTCAGTTCTGACTGTTCATTTGATCTAAGCTGATGCTGATCTCTCCCAGCATGTGACTGGATATTGGCTGGTGTGGATAGGTGACTTGAAGGGTTGCCATATTGACAGAAAACACAGTTTATTTATTTATTTAATAAATAAAATATATTTAATTCATAAAAATAATAAAATAAGGATTTGAAGTATTAGTAGGAAATGTACTTTATAGTTTTTAAGATGAGTTACAAAAGTTATAAGTTTATAATTTACATGATAAATGTTTTAAACACTCTGACAATCATTTCATTTTGTGAACAATTTTTATTATTTTTATTTTTTTATAAACATAGCATTCAAATGTTTGGGGACTGAAATGATCTCTGAAAGGCAAAGATGATACACACTTTTCAACATTTTAGCAAAACCAGTGCATTATTTTGGTTTTGTAAATTTCAGAGTGAAGGAAAATAGTACCATATAAAAGTATAGTGCTCACAGTCCCTGATCTGAACATCACCTGAAATCTGTGTCTAGAAGAATCTCCCAAGAATCTCACAGAACTGGAAGACTTTGAGGAACAATGTCTAAAATAACAGGCTGGAAAATAGCCTTGAAAGCAACATCTAAACATTTTCCACTCCAACAAAATTCACAAACATACCGTTTATACATCGAACAACTAAAATACTTAATGAATGCATCCTGTGGCACATGCAACGAGACCAAAATCTGTTCTACAGTAGAATCATCTTCAGTAAACCATTTTTATTTTACTATTGATCTCAAATTATTAAAACAATTTAAATTAGTTCAATCAGAAAAGGATTTATTATACAGTCCAATGATACCCAACTTCTGACAAGTCTGTTCATATTCTTCAATATTCAATAGTTGGTTGAGTCTCCTTCACCACCAATTACTGCATTAGTGAGGTGTGGCATGGAGGCCATCAGCTTAATAACCCATTGATTCTTTATGGGCTTAAGGTCTGGAGACGTCACAGTAATATCACAGTAATATCACAGTAATATCACAGTAATACGACAGTAATATCACAGTAATATCATGGTCACCAAACCTTGGTAGCAGGTTTATCACTGTGGGCGAGAGCCGAGTCCTGCTGGAAAAGGAAATCAGATTCTACATAATGTTCCTCACCACAAAAGAGATTCTGATGGTGAGCTTCTGATTGTGTCTCTGCTTCAGGAGGGGCATGATATTAGGAATGCTGCAGTTGGAGCCCCTTTCCTGGAGTATGTGTATGGGGGATCTTAAATCCACTATTCTGGACAGTCCTCTCAAGGCTGTGGTCATTCCTGTTGCTGTTGCTCATTTGTCCCCTTCCAGCCAACTTTCCATGAATACGCTTTGATACAGCACTCTGAGAACAGCCATCAATGACCATCTGTGGCCCACGATCATCTTCTGGATTATCACATCAGCAGTCTTCCTCATGACTGACTGCTGTGCTGAACTAGACTCTGTATTTATACTGTTTGAATAGTAATTTACTCAACGTGTAATTTTTTATTATTCTGAGAAACTCAATTCAGATTCTCTGAGAATAATGAGATGCATTGGTACACGTCCAACATTTGCATTCTTGCCAGGCAGAGCACATTTATCTGGCAACCTCAAGCCAGTCCTTCAGTCACTGCTGGGTTGTGGGTGTAGGAGGGAGGACAGAAAGTAAGAAAAATAAATAAATTACTGTCTTGAAGCCTGTTCTTCTGAAAATGGATCCAAGGACGGTGGTGCTGGAATCTCTGCTTCTCCTCGCAGTTACTGTCCATCTGTCTTCAGCAGGTGAGTTTAACTCTGATGTGAGCAGTAATTGTATTGTTTAAACTTGTTTTGTTATAAACCAATTGAATTAATTTAATATCCATCATTTATGTGATTAAAATAAGCCAGTATACTCATCATATCATGGATGGATCATGTAATTTCACCAGGAGAGACAGGCTTTTCTGGACAAGCAGAAAGTATTTGTGCTTCCATTAATCAAGCTGTACCAAGAGTCCTTCGAGCATTAAGTACAGCTCGGTTTGACCCACCATCACTCGAATTACAATGAAAACATGCATCCAGACTCTTTTCTGTTCTGGCAGCAAAGTGGTAAAATGAACTTCTCCTGGGAGTCTGAACAGCTGAGTCCCTCTCTGTGTTCAAACGCAGACTGAAGACCATCTCTTTCAAGAGTATTTAACTCCTCAAAATTAACACTGAATCTTGTTGGTCTCCAATCTGACAATTGTTTTCAACAGCATATAAGCGTGAGAAAACTCAGGTTCTCGCGTCGTCTACTAGATAAAGATATTTACTGGGTGAACAGCGAAGCACTGTTGTCCTTCTGGACGAGGGCATCTGCCAAATGTCATAAATGTAAATGTAAATGTACTTGTTAAACCACATTAAGTATTTTTGCATTTCAAAATACACATCTTTTTGTGTCCAAAAGACTTTTGTATTTGTCTGTGATTGTGTATTAGTTAATGATCAGACCACACTTACATTAGAACAGAAATCTGAACACGTTGACTTTAAAACATTAAGGCAACTCAACGCTTTGAATAAGTTCAGCTTTGCTGAAAAAAATTAAATTCAATGTCCTTTAAATACTAAATGTGGAATATCAGAAACCAAAATCCCAGCTGAAGGTGAATAAACTGTAATTGAAATAACGTTTTAGTCTTTAATTCTTAAACCGGCTGTTATTAATCTGTTATAATCACTGCAGTGCTCAAGCATAGAGTCTCGCTCAGCAGCCCAGAACATACTTCTTACAGTCTTCAACAGAGAGGCCAGAGAGTTAATCATTATTAACACAAACTATTAATCTACACCCAAGAGAATCTAGTCTGGAGGTCAGCAACAACAAGCTGGTGCAGCAGCTCGTCTTCAATGTTTAAAGTTCAGCCATGTAACTCCTCTGCTGTTCCCTTCACTGGCTTCCTGTGACTGAACATCAGATCCAGAACCTTAATGCTGGCCTACAAAGCCAAAAATGAACCAGCCCCTTCATACTTGATGGCAATAAAGAACCCAACAGTTTGGCTTCACCCACCATCCCTCAAGATTATTATGAGATACAGACTTTTATAAAAACTTGAGAAATCAGAGCTGTATGTTAAAGGGCATTACATCATTAATATATATGATGTTCTCGTGAAAGGATATTATAATGCATTATGAAACCTGTCTTTATAAAGTCACACACTTTATAACGAGTTCTGTATGTCACTGTAAGTTCTTATACGTGATTTCTGGTGAATGGAGATGGATGTTGGTGTCACCCTGCACTGATTTCTCATGTAATCCTCATGTCTATGTTCTTGTCTGGTGCACCCTTTAGTTAGGCTGTTATGGTGAGGCCTGCCAGAGTTGTTGTTTGTACTGTCTGCACTTTGATAAACCTCCTTTTGTGTCCAGCGTCCTCAGACTCTAACCATCTATGTTTTTGTTTTTGCTTTGAGCTGACCCACCTCCTTTGTGGGCTGATGCTGGTGATGAACATTGACTGGTTGTCCCTTCTGCTGCTGTCTGACCTCCAGACTGACTCTACTGCCATGAAGCCCCCTGCATTTACCACCCTGTGGCCAAACCAGAGCACTTCACCAGCACAGACGGATCCTTCACAAACTCACTACTAACACTAATCATTCTTCAAATATTCATATAAACATCAGTCATAGACCTGCTCTCCACACCCCGATAAGACTAACAGTACTCTCTCTTTTCAGTGATTAAATCTCTTCTGAGCAGAATTAGACTCAGTTCTATTTCTGTCTTTGCTTGTCTTTATTGCTTATTCTGACACTCTATGAAATGAGCTTCAATTGTCACAAGATAAATGAACCAAAATGCAGAACTTAAAGCAGGTAAAACTCAAAACACAGAATTCATTTGACCCAGGATTTGGTAGGAAAAGGAAACACCATGCTAAGTATGGAGGAAAACTGGTGGGAAAACAAAGGAATGCCAAGGAAAAACAAAATAATTGGGAAAACAAACAAAGAATAAATAGCAAAGACTCAAGTGGTGCTTGTGAACTCAATATCTACTTTCTAAAGACAGAAAATATGAAACTTGTTAGAGAATACCGGTTCAGATAGTCAGCTAATACCATTCAAAGTTCCAATGCAAAGTGATTAGGGCTGGAAATAGATAGATGACCATGTCTTGCTGCCTTTAGTGTTAAAAGTTTAATATGTAAACTTTTTTCTTTAAGAAA
>JAVGWO010000414.1:0-10538 GCA_034509495.1 Acestrorhynchus altus | reverse complement strand
CAACCAGAAACGTCCAGCCGACAGCGTCCTGTGGGCAGCGTCCTGTGGGCACTGATGAAGGACTAGAGGACGACCAACACAAACTGTGCAGAAACAGATGAGCTTCTGTCTCTGACTTTACATCTACAAGGTGGAGACACTCGGTAGGAGTGTCTGATAGAGTGGACAGTGAGTGGACACAGGGTTTAAACACTCCAGCAGGAAGGTCTGAAGGTTCTGTATGTGTTGGATTCAGTTAGTTATTCACAGAGCAGATGTCGAGTGTCATTTTATGTTTGCTTCAGTCGTAATAAATGGAAAAATTATTGGTGTTGGCATCATTATGGCCACTGCAATATTGATTATGAGTCTCTGGAAGATTTCGTATTAGTGCATCGCTGGGGCGGTTTGATTATGTCACCCTTGTTCTCTCCAAGTCTCTGTCTATTGTTGAATCATTAGTATTGACCTGTCTAAGCTGTTGTATGGAGTCATATTCATTGATATCATATGTCTGTTTTTATGAGGCATCTGGCTTTGGGTTGGTCTCCGTGTCTCTCTCTGTCTCCAGCCCAGCGTGTATTAGGCTGCACCGAGGCTTCGCTGAAAGACCCTTTTGTGCGGTGCCATTTCACAATCGTAGTGAACCGTGAAATAGCTAAATGACATTTTCTTCCTTTGCTGTGCTACTACAAATCCCCTCGTTTGTGTAGTGCTGCTGACGCTGACACACTGCAGCTGATGGAAGTCGTGATCACCACGCAAAGTGTTTTTGAGCTGGAGATGCAATTATTTTTGAGTTATTTTTAATAATTTGATTGACAGAGATATTTATAATAATAAGTTCTTTAAAATACTTGACAGTGATCCAAATAAATACAACCGAACACTTTATTGTTTTTATTATGTGTGTATCAGTATTATCCCCTCCGTTGGTGAACAGCCCCCCCTCTTTCAGTCAGTCTGTATGCAGGTTGATCATCAGCCCCGCCCCCTCTCTCTGATCAGTCAGAGTCTGTATGCAGGTTGATCATCAGCCCCGCCCCCTCTCTCTGATCAGTCAGAGTCTGTATGCAGGTTGAGCGTCAGCTGCTTTGGTATTTAAACTGGGATTGAATTCAGATGGAAACCAGTGAATTTTAGTTGTTGATCACACAATGAGGAGACCAGGGTTTGACAGAGTCCTGAGTTTTGTAGTTTGTTATGTCATGTCTGTAGGTTGCTCTGATCCTGAGAATTGATGGTTAAAAAAGCCAGTAAATGTGGATCTCAGGTTCTAGAAGTTAGAGAAGATCAGCTGACAGTTCATCCCGCAGCACCTTTATCAGAACTAAACATCCTGTGAATTACATTCATGGTGTGATCAGGTCCTCAATGTACCTTAGAAAGCATCAGTCAGCTTATTGCTGTGTCTGCCAGACAGTCACGGCAGCCGGTATTGGAGTTGGCATGGAGATGGGCGACAGTGGGAAAAGCAGGAATGAGTGAAGTGTGTTTAGATTTACAGTGTGCTTAATCGCTGCACTACGCCAGCCACTGTCTTCACTCTCACTCACTTACTCACTTTTCTTCACCAAGACTTTCACCCTGACAGCTGTGTTCCTGAAATAAGGGCTGGCAGGTCTGCCGCAGACATGCTAAACGATAGCTGGGCCTGAAATGAGATGATCTAACATGTTGTTTAATGAAACGAGGACTGAAGTCATTAATGACTTTAACACTGTTTACAGTTACATTAAGCTGTGGTTTTTTTAAATTGTTGATTTTATCTTTGTCTTCGTGTTAGAAACACTTCATAACAAAATAAATATCATATTAAAACCATTACATTCCTGCACACAATCTACGGGTTTGTGTTTGCTTTTCCCTTCCACGCCACCACAGTTACTGGTTAGTGATGAAGCTTGGATGTGGTACAAGGTAAAGAGCATGAAAATGGACTCACAGCGAGGGCCTTCCAGGCTGGGGTGTTGGCAGAGGATCTGGAGAAGAAAGAAGAGATTTTTTAATTTTTCTTTTTTTTTACAGCAGGTCAGGAACAAATCACTCGCAGAGCCTCTGAACACATGCTGCCAATGTGGACCACTGGCACACAGAGTGAGGAATAACTACCCTGACCTCATTTCACTCAGCTCCAGAACACGGCTCTGGACCTCACTGCAGCTCGTTTCATGAGGTTTCAGCGCTGACAGTTTATGACAATGTTCTGGCAGCGGAGCCGGAGTGGTGTTATATGTTTACGGACAGCGAGGTGGCACGAACGATGCATTACACGCCACGTATTACATCACACATGTAATGAAGGGGATCAAATCAACAGCAGAGCAGGACGTTTACACATCAGCTGTGAAGGATTGATGCTCCTGCTCTGGAACGCGGGAAAAGACAAAGCACTGTGAGCTGATTTAAACATCAGACGCACATCAATCTTCTTATTGTCTTTTATTTCTTTGGAAGCAAATATGTTGATGTAACATTATTCACTGTATTTATGTGGAACAGATGACCACACTGGATTCAATCAAACTCAAAGCCGCAGTGGACACTTATCAAATGAACATCATTTAACACTCAAATCCAGATCCAGCCGATCCAGCCGACATGCTCAGTATCTGACGCCAAAGGTATGATATTTGATTCCTTTGATTTATATAAACGTTCATCTACTGCCTGGAGAACCACGAGAACTGTGACTGACAGTTCGTTATAAAATAAAATTAAAATTAAAATCCATTTACGTTTACACTGATTACTGTATATATTTTCATTTTGTGGGACAAAACAAACTCTATAATACTCAAAGCCTTCATTATGTACATGATGAGCTTTTTATACTTATGTTCCCTAAAATAAACATTTTATTTTAGAAATACCCATAAATATAGTCCCGCCCATCCAGTCTGTGATGAGGACACACAGAGGACAGCTCATCACGATGAGGACCATGAAAAAAATGCTGTATCTGTCCTTAAACTAAACCTTCATTTATCATGATCAACTTTATCATCGTCATATCGCCAAGCCCAAATCACAGTATCAGAAATATCATAACGCATATGAAGAATGAAGAACGGGACGACTGTTCTTTAATCTCTAAGATTACACTCTAAAAACAACACTCAGAGTAACTTACCGAACTTCACGAAGAGTATTCCCGTGGTTGAGACAGTGCCGTAGCTGTTGGTGGCGACACACTGGAAATAGCCGGTGTCTGTGGTGTCCAGGTTGCGAATGCGCAGCCGAGAGCCATATGGAGTCTGTCTGTAGGACACACGTCGAGCTTCTGGAGCCACCGGAGCATCGTTCTTCAGCCAGCGCACCGTGGGCGGAGGGTTCCCTGCAACATAGCAGTGCAACTCGGCCGTCTGGCCCAGGGAGGTGGTGATGTTGTTCATGGGAGCATTCAGTCGGAGGTAGTGGTCTGAGAAAACGGGAAGGAATGGAATTCAGATCCATACAATTTTGGTAAAGAATCATTTCAGAGCCTCGCTGGAGTTCTCACTAACGGAACGTGGTCTTACAGAGGACCTTTAAAATACACAGCGCTGCACTTATCTGACACTTTCTGCTTCAACTACTTTTCCTTGGAGAAAATCTTTGGCCATAAATTGGCTCGAACGTATTATGCTCCCTGTGTGTGTGTGTGTGTGTGTGTGTGTGTGTGTGTGTGTAGGACATACACTCGCTCCCACAAGTAACAAACCACTGCTAACTGCCAGTTAGGAATCCTTTACAGGACGTTTGGAGGTTTCTTTGGTGGTAATAAGTCATTACTTTGTCTCACCAGGGACGGGCTTTGCCAAAGAGGATGGCAGAGACTCTAATGTCATATGAAAGCCGCTGGAAACTCCAGAGAGCCTATCTTACCAGGCCTGGACAGGCTTTGATAGATCTCCAGTACAAACATCACAACCCCCAATGCCCCTTCAATGGTAGGGGAATCATAAAGGGCTTGTGGTGAACTCAGCAAGTCTGACCTACAATCAGTCTGGGAATGGACAAGAGTGGACTGGATGAAGTAACAGAGCCTGTGGGACTCAGCATTTCGATTATAAGACCTCTTATCTTTGGAATGATGACTTTATATGAAATATTCATAACATCTGTTAACATCTGTTAGATACGCAAAAAGGAAAATGGACAGCTGCACCCAGAATCGATCTTCAGTCAATCAATCAGTCCTGCTTTTGTCTCGGTGGAGACGACCAATGAATCTGTGTGTGGAGGCACCGTGATCAGATCACCTTTGATCTTCATTACAGACACTTTAACAGACCAACGTTATGTTAATGAGGTTCTGCAACCAGTGGTTCTACCTTTTCTGAACACACACTCCGGTGCTCTATTCCAACAGGACGACGCTCGTCCACACACTGCTGCCGTCTCAAGATCTCGTCTTAAAGACACAGATACTACACCGTGGCCGGTCTCATCTCCAGACCTGTCCCTGATTGAAAATGTGTGGACGCTATTGGACGCTCTATCAACACTCCACCCCTACCACACCATCTGCAGAACTGAGTGAGAACATTCAAGCTGCATGAGATGGATCATCACAGGACACCATTAGGAACCTCTACACCTCCATGCAGAGACGTCTGGCGTGTTGCGTTAAACCCGACACCGTCCTGAGAGACACCACTTCTGTATGAGTAGATCAATAAATATTGATCAGATCAGACTACAGTTATCATCAGTTATTGATCCTGATCACCTTCATCTTCCTTCACTACAGAACTGCAGTCCCACACGTCCTTCTGGGTGCAACTATTTGTGTAACTGTTTTGATGATGAGTGTATCAGACTCCCCTTTACATGCAGGTGCATTGAGCAGCAGTATGGGGTAGATTGACCCTCATTTATGTCACGTAGATGATGAGGACAGTGTGAGGACAGTGTGTAGAAACGGTCTTTAGTCTCTAAACTACAGCGTAACTGATACACCATCATAACGGTTGATGTTCTGTGACTGTACTGAAGTGAAGTCTTCTTGGGATCAGCTACATAAATACGGATGATGATGATGATGAAGAAGGAAATCTCTGTATCAGCCTTAACGTTACGCATGTCTGTGTGGCAGGAAAAAAGTGGTTCCAGTCTAATTCTGAACTCTGTGGGGATTCCTGAGACTTCCCGCAGTCATGTGACCTGTCCTGGCAGCCGTGCTCCGTCTGGCTCTTGCTGCTGGGGTTTCCTGTCGTCTGTGGCATCACCACCAGCTTGGAGAGACTTTACTCCTCTCTCAGCAGGAGACGTGAAATCTACACTTTCTGAGGAAGATGGTTGTAAGATACATCAGATAACTCACTAAACGCTACCCATGATGCACCACCGTCCATTTCCATTTTTAACATCATTTTTACATCATTTCTACAGTCCATATACTGCTGCTCATGGGTGCTTTTACCTACAGTCCATCAGACGTTCTTCATCCTCACTGGCTTGAACAGCGCAATCAGTACAAACGCACACAATCAAAGCACAGAATTACGACGAATAACGTTGACACGTCTTTAAATTACAGTCGTCGTCGTGCTATGAGCTGGAAACATTGTGGGAAACAGAACGGTGATTAATCACCGTCTACAGCGCCGAACCCTCACGGTCAGTAAACGATACTCTGACTTTCTTCTCCTTCGGCAGACCTTCAGAGACGTCCTCTCAGACTCCGGACTCTGAAGAAATGTCAGGAATGTGACTTTGACACGGAAATTAATAAAAGCATATTGAGTGGGAGCCCTTCAGGGTCCGGAGCCCCGGGGCCCACAGCTGTGTGGGGACGTATGCAATATTACTCTCCCAGTGGAGCCGGAGAGTCGGGTTCTTCTCAGGAGTTTTCACTTCTGAGCTAAAAGGGGTTAAACTCCTTCTGACAGGATTATTCCAAAGCATGTGCAGATCCGAGTCCGAGGACTTTACAGACGCATGTATATAAACAGAGAAGGTGCTGTGGAGGAGACCCGATTACTCAGAGGGAGGTTTGCTGCTTTAAATAAAACCAGTGTTACGTTAAATAAACAAAGCAGTTACAGCTCTGCTCCGAAATCAACAGGAACAAACAACAACGAGCGAATCGGTCAATCGCTGAGCGTGAGATCGTTAAATGGGAAGAAACAGGACATTTCGCCCAACTAGACACATATGGAGTTTCATTTTTCTTTAAAACTCAATAATCAGATGATCAAAATTCATTCCATAGCTCAACCCGTCATTACAGCCCGCGTGACGTCCGTAAAATTCACCGGAAGCTGGAAAATACCGCGTACGGAATACGGTTCTCCTACAGCTTGTTTTTGAGCAGGTCTGTGAGCTGCACTACTTTCATTTTTCAGATCCATATTTCTGAGCCAGAACGATTTTTAAACACAGTGGATTAGAGTATTGATGATGTTTCGGGATTGATCCGCCCGTTCCTGCCGTCCAGCTCTTAGTGTGATGGTCACTGTGTCGGATTGTGAAGCTGCTGATTGAACATCACTATTATGGATATGATGATCTACCCTGACGTCACCTGACGCTGTGCTCTTTGGGCTCCTCGTACTGGCTCACTCACACCACACTAGAGACTTCACTCCTGACTGTTGAACCTGCTGGACTTTCATATCCATACTGAGCTTCTCTCAACCAACACGGCCTGCTCTCCCTCTCAGAGATACTGCTTTACAGTTTACTCTTCTCCTTCTTCTTCACGTCTGTGCTCTCCGGTGTGGACCACAGGAGGACGGGTTCCCCTTTTGAATCTTGGATCCTCTAAAGGTTTCTCCTCCCAGTCTGAGGGAGGTTATCCCACCACTAGCTGCTCGAACCCGGATCTGTATAAATGTGTGTGTTATATAAATAAATGGTTGATAACAGACTCACTTTAAGGTTTTACACAGTAATGTTATATTTTCTTTAGAACAGGAAATGTTCTCGCGCTGTCTGACTGACCACGCTGGAGTAATAAACACACTTCCAGTTTAAGCTCTTAAATAAAGACACGGAAGGGAATAAACCGTCCCTGTCCGATGAAAAACGTATCTCCAAAATGGCAAATTTATATTAAATTTACATTAAAAGTCATTTAGAGCATTCCTATTGGTCCATTCATCCTGAAATATCTATACAGTGTACAGAGCATCTACAGGGTTCCACCCATGGACCTGCTCCACCTTCAGACCACTGGATCAATCTGCACTCTCCTCAAACAGTGTTTAAATACACTTTAATGAGAGAAAAGAGGGAGACATTTGTTCCTCAGATGTATCTCCACACGTCTCTGCTGAGGCTGAAATTCTGATAAACCCTCACACTTCCTCATCTCCACAACATTCCCTTCTTTCCAATTTCCCATCCTCTGTCCTGATCCACACGTGTCTGCCTCAGGAGATATCCTTCCCAGGCGGATCTCTCCACTATCCCTCCATCTTAAACTCCTCTGTCCAAACATCAGCTCTCTTACAACAATATACAAAAGCTGCTGTCCAGAATAACGGATATTAGTCCTGAATTCAGCTCAGACACTCCGTGAGTCACCAGCCCAGTTTACGGACATGCTTCCAGTGAGAATGTGAGGACTATTCCTGACCGGACACACACACACACACACACACACACACACACACACACGCTGAATTTCATTCATTTTAACTTTAATTCATTGCTGATTTAATGTGGGCATAGTGCACACTTGGGATCCACATCAGCAGACCTTTGCTCCAACACTGCGCCAACGTCCAAACATTCATTTCTTTATCTGCATCTTCACGGTCAGGGTTGCGGTGGGTCCTGAGCCTGTCCAGAACCCCTTGGCACAAGGCAGGAATACCCTCGGCACAGTGCACCAGTCCATCACAGGATACCACACCCTTTCACTTCCTAAGGAATTCCCAATTTACTCAAATCAACTGGAAAAGGAACAAGGGGAACTAGGCGTTACAGGGCCAATGTTGGGGAGCTGTTTGAAACTGGTTGAGCTTGGCTCTCGTTGCTTGACCATCACCTCCACCTCAGAGGTGGAGAAACAGGGCTGAGAGTAACAACAATAACACTGTACATGTGGAGGAGTTTTCATCTGCAGGGTTAATCTTCAGACATCTAGAGTCAGACACTTACACACACCGACACATTAAACTCCACCCACTCACTGCACAGCCTGCAGCTCCTTCTCCAGCTCCTTACACACACCGACACATTAAACTGTGAATCCCATGATACATATGAAATAAAACAAGAAAAATGTGTGCATGGATTACAAAAACCATAGTCTCTGTTTATTGATCATGTCCCCTTGTGTCCTTTAGAGAAAAATATAATATAATAAATGATTTAATCATAGAATACAAGCACAGTAATGACTAAGACGTCAGACTGATCTTACAAAAACATCTGAAACTGTACGAAGAGGTTTAAGACCAGAACTCCACCAGAACTTCCATCAATGGATTCTATGGAGATTCCAACTGTAACGGCATGGAAAACCCCAACATGTGCAAATACAGACACACACACACACACACACACACACACACACACACACACACACACACACACACACACACTCTCCACAATAAGACGCCTTTACAATTTTGACTCCCAGCTGCTGACACATGTTGATACGCTGCAGCTATGAATGCTGTCTCCTCTGGAAATCAAAACCAAACCCAGGCTGCAGACACAACATCCTCCAATCACTGTCCATCTGCCACCAACTGCAGCCCTCTCTCTCTCATACACACACACACACACACACACACACACACACACACACACACACACACACACACACACACACAGGAGAAAGCACAACTAAAACAAATACTGCACACATACTCACCTTTCTGTCCTGCCCTGGAAACATTCCAGCTGGGGGCCGTCACCACGCTCGGGTCTGAGGGAGCTTCTGCTCCTGTAGGGATGAAGAACAGCCTTTTACGTTCTATTCTGCGTGTAGTAGAACTTATCATTTACCTACAGCAGCTGTCCTTAAACCAGAGACCCCCAGACTGCTGGTCCAGCCAATAAGTACACATTCTCCACATTCTCCAAAATACACATATCTACTGAAGTATCTACAGTAACAAAGTAGCTCCATTACTCTCCACCTCTGGATCCAGCATCACCAAGAACGCTCTCTTGTCCACTTTTTGAAAACTAGTCCCTGCAATTTCTACACAGAGTGTAAAACACAGGTGTTCAGTGACGTTTGTGACGCAGGTTAAGCTGTAATTGGGTTCCTAACAGCATACACGTTTGTTGTTTGTCTGTTTCACGGTGTTGTCAGGGTGTAAATTTGTGTCTTCACTGGCTTTATTCCAAGGAGCATCTTTATCCTAAAGTGTGTGTTTCGGAGTGTCGCCGGTGCTGCTGTCCGACAGAGAGCAGGGAACACAGCCTCTAACACAGAGATTACAGAGTTGTCAGTGTACCGAGGAGATTTCATTACAGCGCAGAAACACAATATCAGCAAGTGTTGACAGGTCTGGAGTGAGCAATGTGCTGCTCACAATGGGGGCTTTTGACTGGGAGCAGGGAATATTTCATCCCTGTAGCTGAGGAGGACAATAAGCAATGCACGGCTCTCCGCCGGCCTCAGCGAGCGGAGTCTGTTCGGAACAGAGGAGCACGGTGTTTAAGGAATGCCAGGCATTAGCTCATTTCTATTCTCTGTCAGTCATGGAAATGAAGGAATGAAACCAACACACTGCACAGTCAGGAAAAACAACAAGCCTGATGTGTGTCCTTACGCAAACTGCAGTGGTGCTACTGGATCGAGCCGGCTCCCTGCTGCCTGGGTCCGGAGTGGAGGATAAATCAGCTCCGTATGGACGCATCCTGACAAACTCTGGCATGGATGCCTTTCTTCCCGTTTACACCAAACACCCTCTCGCCAAAATCACAACACAGCTGTCTGCCCGGAGCACAAATCAAACGGACCCTAATTACCTGTCTGTACCCTCGTCTGACCAGGCCTATTAGAAACATGACCACCGGGGTCTTCAGGTTGCAGACAGAACATCAAACAGTGTGAACATGTTTGTAGATAAAAAATATACAGTTTGATCTTCATTGTATCTACACTGAGAGACGGAGGTGATACAACTAAACTCATACAACTGAAGAAACGACTTTAAACATCATTTATAAACATCATTAATATAAATGTCAATTTAAAAGGAAAAAGTGTGGACCCGCCAATGACCTAACAGCTGGTGTCAGATGTTCTAAATGTTCTTGTAAATGATGTTCTGGACAGTGGAACGGCTGATTTCCAATTGTTCTGAGATCTTTTTAAATCCCTTCTCAGACTCATCTGCATCTACAACCTTCTTTCTGAAGGCCTCAGAGAGCTCTTTGGATCTGATCATGATGATCCCACTCACTTCAACAATCAAGAGCAAACCACACTAATGTCTGAGGTTTAAATAAGAACCTCCTCCAAAGTCCTAATGATCAGCTGATTCTAATTTTAGACATTTTAAGTTATAATAATAAATGTGGGTAGCGAGAGAGACAGAGACAGAGAGAGAGAGAGAGAGAGAGAGAGAGAGACAGAGACAGAGAGAGAGAGAGAGAGAGAG
>JAVGWO010000413.1:0-10539 GCA_034509495.1 Acestrorhynchus altus | reverse complement strand
AATAATAATAATAATAATAATAATAATAATAATAATAATAATAATAATAATAAAAACATATATACATATGTTCTTGTAATAGTTTTTCTACATTTCAAAAGCAAGATTTTATTGGATTAATTTATCAGATTATTTATCTGTATTTTTTTTTTTTTACATTAAATATATATATTTTTCCCTACCAAATGCCACTGAATAATGCCCCCTTGCTGTCAACTGAATGTATGGCTTGCAGTTTGAAACTGTGTTATACTGCTCTGACATACCAGAGTTCTAAAGACATATGCTGTTCATTTCCTTCTGATCAGCAGGTCTGCATCCATTGCTAATGCCGCTGCAAAGCAGGTGGGGTATCAGTTGTTTTGTGGAACTGAAGAAGGTCACATTTATTTTTTTTATTTATTGTATGGACTATGTTGATTATAATCTATTTATTAGCAGGGGCTTAAATGCCTTCAGATTTAATTATGAACTTTAAAACATTTAGAAACATAGTTTGTCATGTATACAAACTTTCTGCAACAATCAGGATGCACAATTTAAATGTCAAAGAAAAAAGAGAATATGAAAGCTTCTAACCTCATAATACCAATTCTTAAGTAAGTAGTTGAACAAACAGTTCAATCTAGACTCAAAATGCAATCGAGGCATCACCTGTTCCTGCTCATTCAAGGAAAAGTTTAAAAAATGTACATACAAACTAATCAACTACAAATAATAAGCTACTAAATTTATTTCTTTATACTTTTGAGTAATACTAAAACTTTACAGTGAACAAAATAAAGCTATTGCTAAAACTCATTCCTACACCCTTGTGTATGCTGCTCCCAAATCACATGACTACAGAAATGATTTTAATACTGTTTTTAATAGGAATATTTGTACTTTTATTTAAAACTTGCATCCATTGTTCAGTTACAAACACAGAGACAGAATATTATTTATTATTATTATTATTATTATTATTATTATTATTATTATTATTATTATTTAAAGAGAAAATCCACCCCCAGTATCAGAGTCAATTTAAAAAATGCAGGTTTAGGATTGAGCATGCAGAGGGGGAAACAGATACAGTCACAAGCTTCTCTGGTTTGTATGTCTCTGCACTGATCAACAAAACCATCACCATCAACCCATAGGTAAAAGAGGGAACAATCCTCTCCATTACCTCATCTTTTACAATTACAGACATAACAGGACATAATGTTTAACCACTTAAGGGTGGTTACTAAGTTTGTAGCAAGCAAAGGCAAGTTTGGAACCACAATGTGTGATTTATCAGCACAAATTTTTTGTTGGACAAATCACTTGTTATACCCAAACATTACAATCCCTGACAAAAGTCTTGTCACTTATCCAAGTTGTAGGAACAACAAATAATAACTTGACATATAGTTGATCAATTTATATTAGAAATGGCTTATATGAAAGGCAGAGCCCTCTAGATTATGTTTATTATAACAAAAGAAAGTTTTGTATCAGTCATTGAGTTTTATCATTTCATTAGAACAGAAAGGTCAGATTTTGCTTAGATTTAAGTCTTGTCGTTTACAAAAAAATGTTTAAATTATACATATACTTTATTTTGAATACACAAACATGGTACAAAACCATTAAAGCATAAAGTCATGGTGCCTTGGAAAAAATAATTAATATCATGTATGACTTCCATGAGCTTGGAGGACTGCATCCATATGTCTTGGCAATGACTCAAAAAGCTTATTGATGTCATCTGGAATGGCAAAGAAAGCAATCTTTCAGGACTCCCAGAGTTCATCAAGATTTTATGGTTTCATCTTCCAAGCCTCCTCCTTCATCTTCCCCCAGACAAGGCTGGGCTGACTGGGCTGGCCAATCCTAAAGCATTCTGATCTTCTTTGCTTTCAGGAACTTGGATGTGGAGGCTGAAGTATGAGAAGGAGCACCATCCTGCTGCAGAATTTGCCCTCTCGTGTGGTTTGGAATGTAATGGGCAGCAAGAATGTCTTGATACTGCAGGCTATTGATGTTGCCATCCACTCTGCAGAGCTCTAGGATACCTCCATACTGAATGTAAACCCAAACGATGATTTTTCCTGCACCAAACTTGACTGTTTTCTGGGTGAATCTTGGGTCCATGCGGGTTCTGACTAGTCTTCTGCAGTATTTGCGGCATTTAGGATGCAGTTTGATGGATGATTCATCAGAAAATTCAACTCTTCCACTGTCCATCCTTTCTGTAAGCTGTGGGTCTTCGCAAATGCAACACAATTGTTTTGTTGTTTTCTGTTTAATGCTGGTTTCTGAGCACCAATCGCCCATGGAGACCACTGTGTGAAAGAATTCGACAAACAGATCTTGTAGATACAGCGTTTTCTGGTGACCAGTTCTTATGTAGCTCCGCTGCATTTGAAAAAGGTACTGTGGAAGCAACAAACGCTCCTCTCAAACAGTTGTCTTATGGGGTCTGCCTGACGTGGGCTTGTCATGGATGTCACCAGTTTCTTGAAATCTTTTTCTTATCCTCTCCACTTGATGTTTGGATACATTAAAGATGTCTGCCACCTCAGCAGCAGATTTGGTCTTCAAGGTCTTGATGATCAGTACTTTGGTTTGAGGTTGAATCTTTGGCATGTTGTCAGAGGTCAGGCTGCACTTCACATGAAAGTCTGGTGTGCTGGGGATCTTTTTATACACAAATGTGAATGTGTTGATTACATTTTTTGTCCCAGGTGAAGCTCTAATTGTCTATGCAAAAACTGATGTTATGGGCTTTACCAAGCTGTGGACATCAGGACACTTTTTGACTATTTCATTTTGCACCCAGTTATTAATGTGAAAGCCCTTGAAATTGAAGTGAACCCTTTATTCTAATAATTGACTGATTACAAATAAAGTTGAAATTTAAGTTAGTATGTCCTTATGTGACAAGACTTCTGTCAGTGACTGTAAATGGACAAGGAGTGTGAAAGTAGTTGTTGATGAAAAATATACATTTAGAGTTGAAATCAAACAACACTAATAAAAGGTAAATAGATCAATAGGTACTGACATTATTGCTTCTGTTAAACTGTAAAAAGTATTTTATATATTATATTTATATATATATATATATATATATATATATATATATATATATATATATATATATATACACACACACACATATATACACACACACACACACACTCGCTCATTCATTCACAGTCACCGTTTTCATAAGTGTATTCTATGTATCTCACGGGACTGTGTTTCACTTTAAGGACCACTCATCGCGTTGACCCCTGAATTTGAAAGAAAGTATTTCTCCCAGAAAGATTTTGCATACAAATGTTTTGTTATACACATGTTTATTTCCTATGTGTGTAGTGGAACCACACAAAAAACAGGAAAAAATGTTTTCCTACAAAACTCAACAAAATTATTGGCACCTTTTTCAAAATTGAGGGTAAATAACTGTGTCAAGCATGTGATGCTCATTCAAACTCACCTGTGATAAGTAACAGGTGTGGGCAATTTAAAAATCCATATATCCCTATATATATATATATATATATATATATATATATATATATATATATATATATATATATATATATATATCTATATATATATATATATATATATATATTATATATATATATATATATATGGGAAGGGAACACCAAGGGAAACCACCAGAAAAAGTTATCAACAAAATTTAGAAACACAATATTGAACAAATCAACCAAACCTATCATTTCAATAATTTACAACAGAAACATCTGGAAAATTCATGAACACGTAATTAAAAAAAAATTAGATACAACACCAAATATAAAACAAGATAATTATGCATAAAACAAAATTATAAAAATGCATATGTTCTGTTAATAATTATATTTTAAATGAAAACACTGTGTAGCCTGTGATTTCATATTTCTTAACATTTGGCATGTACGATATAAATACCTCTGTACTATATACAAATTGTTGTTTGAGGTACAAAGTTCTGAAAATACTATCAAAGAATAATGTCAAATTGTCTTTGAGTTGTAAATCTTCACTTCCTTTAGCAGCACCAAGCTACAAGAAATGTACTAGTGCTCCAAAAATAACTGAAAAAAAGTCTTGTAAGAAAGATAAACTTTCATATTTTATCAAGAACATTGATGGTACACCATTACATTTCAAGTTGCCACTTAACATAAGGAACATGTCAGTTAATCTGTTTGAATGAAACTATGAACATCAAAGAAATTCTTTGTGATCTATTTTTTTTTTTTATCTCCACGGGTAGATTTTTGTAGTTATAGTTCAAAATGGGGGGAAACAGACTGAGACACTAAAATGCTTGTCAATAATAAATATGCTAAACAAGATTTAACACAGAAATGCAGTAAACTTATATAATGCACTAAACTGTGAGTGAAACTGTTCTTCTCAATTTCAGTTTATAAACCTTGTATGTTCACCTTTCACTTTTTGGTGTAATTTATTTTAAATTCATTAAAAAAACATTAGAAGTGCTCAGCTGTTTTATTCTAACGTTTTTGTGAAACAACAACGTTATGCATCACTGATCAAGTGCACGTGCTAACTAAAGAAAAAGTAAGGGCTGATGGGAGCTCATTACAATAAATGTTGGACAAACAATAGACAAAAATATTCTTGCAACAGTATATCATTATAAGCAGAATTTTAAGAGTTGTAGATTTCTAATTTCATCAACAATAAGCTTAATTATTAATGAGCAATACCATATATGAGAGTAAAATTAAATCATGCCTTCCACACAAAGGATTTTAAATTCTTCTCAGGCCAAATGCTAATGCTATAACTAAGAAGAATGTGTAGAGAAGGCAGATCACAATTGTGGTTTTTGAATATTATTAATTTACAATAATCTTTAAATTATTAAATCAATTAATCTTTTTTTATTTGTATTATCTAATTAATTATATAATACATTGGTAAATCTGATGTTCAAAACTACTGGATAAAAAGAGTACCAAGTTTGTCACTGGGGTTGTACCCTATTAAAGTACAATAAAGTACCTTTCAGTGAAATTCCTTATCAATGGTCATTTTTGAACCAGTTAAGGTACTATTATGTACCAAAGAGTATAATATTGTACCCTTGAGGGTATATTTGTGGAAGACGTACCTACATCATACCTGTTTTTTTAGTGTGCAAACAAATAAAAAGAGTAGACTAGTAGATTATTTTTCTAAACTTTTACACTAGCGTGCTGTTAAGGAACTGGGTTAGGCCACCCCCATGCACATGGTATTACCATTGCAACAGATGAATTTTATAATCCTATCTACAGTCCCAAATAAATTTAAAAAATGTTTTAATATCCATAGATTTAGACATAGGTTGCCTACCATTCTCATTTTTTTCTTCTTGTTACACAATCTCCAGATTCCACAGTGCATAATGCCCATTTAAGTTCTCTGATTATTTTCAAATTGACAACAAGCTTGTCCTTTTCTCCCATTCATCTCATTCAATGCAGGTCTCCAACTTCCACTTTGGAGTCTTTAACATATTTCAACTGTCTGTGTGAAACGTCCACTGCACTGCCATAAAATTCAAAGCAGCAGACTTACATAACCTCATTCTTCAACATATTTTCAATGGTCAATATTATTTTTTTGAACCTCTGTAGATCACACATTGTTGCTGTTTTCTGCAAATTTTGTTTATAGCTACAGGTAGCACATTCTTTAAGTATTCTCTATCTTTTTGGCCAAGGAACATACAGAACTCCATGCATTTGCTCCATGCATTTAAAGCTAAGTCACCTGTAAATGTATTAATCTTACTCAATAAGAAAACCATGGGAGTTGACCATACTCACCCAACTGTAAACATGACATTATTTTTTTTAAACATTAACAGTGCATTGTGTGAAACATAAAATACATGAATGGTCATATATTTACAGTATGTTTTCAGATATTGCATTACAGATCATGCATTTTGGGGTCTTCAAATATGAATGCAGAAAGCACCTTACACACTTTCAATGATATGGTTTCTCTCCTGAGTGAATGCGCTGGTGTCTTCTGAGGGAACCACTGTCTCTAAAGCTCATCCCACACTCTGAGCAGTGATATGGTTTCTCTCCTGTGTGAATGCGCTGATGTTTTTTGAGGGTACCACTATCTCTAAAACTCATTCCACACTCTGCGCAGTAATACGGTTTCTCTCCTGTGTGAATGCGCTGGTGTTTTTTGAAGTTAGCACTGTCTCTAAAACTCATCCCACACTCTGAGCAGTAATACGGTTTCTCTCCTGTGTGAATGCGTTCGTGTTGTTTGAGGTTACCACTCTCTCTAAAACGCATCCCACACACTGAGCAGTGGTATGGTTTCTCTCCTGTGTGAATGTGCTGGTGTTTTTGAAGAGCACTCTGTTGATTAAAACTCTTCCGACATACTGAGCATTGATACGGTTTCTCTCCAGTGTGAATGCGCTGGTGTGTTTTGAGGGTATCACTCTTTCTAAAACTCTTTCCACATTCTGAACAGTGATGAGGTTTCTCTCCAGTGTGGATGCGCTGGTGTGTTTGAAGAGCACCTTGTTGATTAAAACTCTTCCCACACTCTGTGCAGTGATACGGCTTCTCTCCTGTGTGAATGCGTTGATGTGTTCTAAGGTTACCACTCTCTCTAAAATTCTTCCCACACTCTGAGCAGTGATGTGGTTTCTCATCTGTGTGAATGCGCTGGTGTTTTTTCAGAGTACCACTCTCTTTAAAGCTCTTCCCACACTCTGAACAGTGATAGCATTTCTCTTCTTTGTGAAGGCACTGGTGCTCTTTGGAAGAACTTGGTCTCAGGAATCTCTGGCCACTGGTTGAGGAAGAATATATTTTTTGTCCTCTGTCAATGCACTGGTGTGTTTGGGGAGAACTCTCTTTCATAAAACTCTTCCCACAGTTTGAACAGTGGTGAGACATGCTTTTTCCTGTATTCCTTTGGGTTTGTTCTTGTGGAAAATATGACAAATAAAAATATGTTTGTAGAAGTAAATCTCAAAAAATAGAAGAGACAATGGACACTAGGAGCAGCCGAAGACTTATGACAAGAGGTCATTCCATTCTGGAGAAGGGAAAAAAACAATATAATGTCTAACAAAATTGTAACATTCATATCACAGAAGTACTTGTAAAGTACTTGTATTTGTTAGATTATTAATTCACTCACTGGACTGATAAATATACAGTACAATGGAAGAATTCCTCAAAGAGCTGAAAAAGAAGATTTACACAATTAAAAAAATATTAATCTCTTGAACCCATTTCAAAATAACACTGATTCCAAGATCATAACTTCAATATGTAACAGTATGTAAGTACAGGGTATTTGGGGGTGTAGCCAAGGACTGGAAGAACACCAGACTGTTATTCTCAGCCAAGAGAAATTTGAATGGTCAGAAGCAACCAAACAGACACCATGGTTTGCCATGAACCAGAAGCTGTCTGGCCACATGGACAATGAAAAAGCCTTCTGGAGGAACATTTTAGGTTCACATGAGTCAAAGATTGAGCTGTTTGGCCACAATAATCAGACATTCAACATTAAAATCAGTGTACCAACTGTTAAGTAGAGTGCTGGTAGCATCATACCATGGGTGGAACTGGTACATTGCCTGCAAGACTGAAAACTATCAGATAGATGGTTAAAATGTGGACACTGCTGGGTGTTCCAACAAGACAGTGATCCCAAAAACACATCAAAGTTGGTTGTGAAATTGATAAAGCAATTTAACCAAAAAAATTTGAAATGTCATTCCCAAAGTCCTGACCTCAACCTTATTCAAAAGTTGCTGGCTGTGTTTAAAAGTTAAGTTGAACAAGAGCAGTTCAAAAACCCCAAAAAAAGAACATAACCAAGGCCACGCAACGTCGCCCGGTACGGCGCAACCGGGGGGCCCCACCCTGGAGCCAGGCCTGGAGTCAGGGCTCGGGAGCGAGCGCCTGGTGGCCTGGACTTTGCCCATGAGGCGCAAAGAGGCAACGTGTGCCAGTCCTCCTGTGGACAGGGTCTCCAGCGGTCCAATCCCGGGACACAGCAGCTAGCTGCTGGGACATGGAACGTCACCTCACTGGGGGGGGGGAGGAGCCTGAGCTTGTGCAGGAGGTTGAGAGGTATCGGCTAGAGATAGTCTGGCTCACTTTCATGCACAGCTTGGGCTCTGGAACCCAACTCCTGGACAAGGGTTGGACCCTCCACTACTGAGAGTCGTCGGGCTGGTGTGGGCTTGCTTATAGCTCCCCAGCTCAGCCGCCTTGTGTTAGAGTTTACCCCAGTGAACGAGAGGGTCGCCTCTCTGCGCCTTCGGGTAGGAGAAAGGACTCTGACTGTAGTTTGTTCCTATGGATTGAATGGCAGTGTGGAGTACCAGATCTTCTTGGGGGGGGGGGGGTGTACTGGAAAGTGCTCAAACTAGGGACTCCATTGTTCTGCTGGGGGACTTCAATGCCCACGTGGGCAATGACAGTGACACCTGGAGAGGGGTGATTGGGAGGAACGGCCTCCCCGATCAGAACCCAAGCGGAGTTCTGTTGTTGGACTCCTGCACCAGTTACAGACTGTCCATAACGAACACCATGTACGAGCATATGTGCATATGTGTCCATATGTGCACTTGGCACCAGGATGCCTTAGGCTCAATGATAGACTTTGTTATCTTCTCATCTGATCTCCGGCTCTATGTCTTCGACACTCGGGTGAAGAGAGGAGCTGTCAACCGATCACTACCTGGTGGTGAGTTGGATCCGCTGGCAGAGGGGCAAGCTGGAGAGTCCTGGTAGGCCGAAACGTACTGCTCGGGTCTGCTGGGAACATCTGGCTGAACCCCCTGTCACAGAAGCTTTCAACTCCCACCTCCGGGAGAGCTTCTCACAGCTACCTGGGGAGGCTGGGGACATTTAGGCCAAGTGGACCATTTTCTCTGCCTCCATCATCGACACAGCCATCCAGAGCTGTAGGCATAATGGACCATGGACCATCGGGCCATGTTGGCCTCTGGGTCTTCCGATGCAGCCATCAGGTACCGGGGGGCTAAGCGTGGTGCTGCTTGGGTGGTCAAGGAGGCAAAAACCAGGAGCTGTGAGGAGTTCAGGGAGGCCTTGGAGAAGGACTATCGGTCGGCCCTGAAGCGATTCTGGCATACCATCCGGCACCTCAGAAGGGGGAAGCAGTACCCTGCCAACACTGTTTACAGTGCGCGTGGTGAGCTGTTTACCTCGACTGGGGACATCGTTGGGTGGTGGAAGGAATAATTTGAGGATCTCCTCAATCCCACCGTCATGTCTTCCAATGAAGAAGGTGAGGCTGAGGGCTCTGAGGTGGACTTGCCCATCACCTGGGCCGAAATCACTGAGGTGGTCTGCGAGCTCCTCAGTGGTGGGGCCCCGGTGGTGGATGACATTCGCCGTTGGGCTGTCTTGGCTGACACACCTCTGCAGCATTGCGTGGTGGACGGGGACAGTGGCCCTGGAGTAGCAGACCGGGGTGGTGGTTCCCCAGTTTAAAAGGGGGACCGGAGAGTGTGTTCCAACTATAGGGGGAATCACACTTCTCAGCCTCCCCGGGAAAGTCTATGCCAGGGTACTGGAGACACAAATTCGGCCGCTAGTCGAACCTTGGATTGAGGGGGAACAATGTGGTTTTCAACCCGGCTGAGAAACACTGGACCAGCTCTACACCCTCCAGAGAGTGCTTGAGGGTGCAACCAACCAGTCCACATGTATTCTGTGGGGGGTGCTCCGGGAATACGGTGTATATACGGTCTGTTAAGGGCTGTCAGATTTTTGTATGACCAGACCAGGAGCTTGGTTTGCATTGCCGGCAGTAAATCAGGCCTGTTCCCGGTGCATGTTGGACTCTGGCAGGGCTGCTCTTTGTCACCAGTTCTGTTCATAATCTTTATGAACAGAATATCTAGGTGCAGCCAGGGGCCAGAGGGAGTCCGGTTTGGGAACCACAGGATATTGTCTCTGCTATTTGCTTTTTGAGGCCATGGTTCTCGACTGAAAGAGGGTGGCTTGCCCTCTCCAGATCAGTGGAATGATGAGAAGGTGTCAATTTCTCACAGTAGCCACATTTACATGCAGCCTGATAATTCGTTAATAATCTGATTTATAGTTCAATCAGAGTACTTCCATAGATGCAACTTGATCAGAGCAGACTACTCAAAATAAAATTTCTCTCATTGAATAAGTGTAATCCTTTAAATAATCAATTATGCATGACATGTAAATGCCCATATCTGATTACATTCCAAATTGGTACATTCTGCCATCCATCTCACGCGTAGGACAGAACCTCCTTCTCATTTCCTCTTCGTGACTGAAATATATTTTCCTGAGTCATTTTAAAGCAATTTTTTTTAAAAATACACCAACTGTTCCTCTTTCTCTTACTGGACTCGTTATGCTCATTGTTATGATAAAGTGCACACAAAGTGTACTCTAGACAGCAGCATCATTTTGTCATCATTCTCTCTCTCACACACACACACACACACACACACACACACACACACACACACACACACAC
>JAVGWO010000412.1:0-10551 GCA_034509495.1 Acestrorhynchus altus | reverse complement strand
AATAATAATAATAATAATAATAATAATAATAATAATAATAATAATAATAATAAAAAACATATATACATATGTTCTTGTAATAGTTTTTCTACATTTCAAAAGCAAGATTTTATTGGATTAATTTATCAGATTATTTATCTGTATTTTTTTTTTTTTACATTAAATATATATATTTTTCCCTACCAAATGCCACTGAATAATGCCCCCTTGCTGTCAACTGAATGTATGGCTTGCAGTTTGAAACTGTGTTATACTGCTCTGACATACCAGAGTTCTAAAGACATATGCTGTTCATTTCCTTCTGATCAGCAGGTCTGCATCCATTGCTAATGCCGCTGCAAAGCAGGTGGGGTATCAGTTGTTTTGTGGAACTGAAGAAGGTCACATTTATTTTTTTTATTTATTGTATGGACTATGTTGATTATAATCTATTTATTAGCAGGGGCTTAAATGCCTTCAGATTTAATTATGAACTTTAAAACATTTAGAAACATAGTTTGTCATGTATACAAACTTTCTGCAACAATCAGGATGCACAATTTAAATGTCAAAGAAAAAAGAGAATATGAAAGCTTCTAACCTCATAATACCAATTCTTAAGTAAGTAGTTGAACAAACAGTTCAATCTAGACTCAAAATGCAATCGAGGCATCACCTGTTCCTGCTCATTCAAGGAAAAGTTTAAAAAATGTACATACAAACTAATCAACTACAAATAATAAGCTACTAAATTTATTTCTTTATACTTTTGAGTAATACTAAAACTTTACAGTGAACAAAATAAAGCTATTGCTAAAACTCATTCCTACACCCTTGTGTATGCTGCTCCCAAATCACATGACTACAGAAATGATTTTAATACTGTTTTTAATAGGAATATTTGTACTTTTATTTAAAACTTGCATCCATTGTTCAGTTACAAACACAGAGACAGAATATTATTTATTATTATTATTATTATTATTATTATTATTATTATTATTATTATTATTATTATTAAAAGAGAAAATCCACCCCCAGTATCAGAGTCAATTTAAAAAATGCAGGTTTAGGATTGAGCATGCAGAGGGGGAAACAGATACAGTCACAAGCTTCTCTGGTTTGTATGTCTCTGCACTGATCAACAAAACCATCACCATCAACCCATAGGTAAAAGAGGGAACAATCCTCTCCATTACCTCATCTTTTACAATTACAGACATAACAGGACATAATGTTTAACCACTTAAGGGTGGTTACTAAGTTTGTAGCAAGCAAAGGCAAGTTTGGAACCACAATGTGTGATTTATCAGCACAAATTTTTTGTTGGACAAATCACTTGTTATACCCAAACATTACAATCCCTGACAAAAGTCTTGTCACTTATCCAAGTTGTAGGAACAACAAATAATAACTTGACATATAGTTGATCAATTTATATTAGAAATGGCTTATATGAAAGGCAGAGCCCTCTAGATTATGTTTATTATAACAAAAGAAAGTTTTGTATCAGTCATTGAGTTTTATCATTTCATTAGAACAGAAAGGTCAGATTTTGCTTAGATTTAAGTCTTGTCGTTTACAAAAAAATGTTGAAATTATACATATACTTTATTTTGAATACACAAACATGGTACAAAACCATTAAAGCATAAAGTCATGGTGCCTTGGAAAAAATAATTAATATCATGTATGACTTCCATGAGCTTGGAGGACTGCATCCATATGTCTTGGCAATGACTCAAAAAGCTTATTGATGTCATCTGGAATGGCAAAGAAAGCAATCTTTCAGGACTCCCAGAGTTCATCAAGATTTTATGGTTTCATCTTCCAAGCCTCCTCCTTCATCTTCCCCCAGACAAGGCTGGGCTGACTGGGCTGGCCAATCCTAAAGCATTCTGATCTTCTTTGCTTTCAGGAACTTGGATGTGGAGGCTGAAGTATGAGAAGGAGCACCATCCTGCTGCAGAATTTGCCCTCTCGTGTGGTTTGGAATGTAATGGGCAGCAAGAATGTCTTGATACTGCAGGCTATTGATGTTGCCATCCACTCTGCAGAGCTCTAGGATACCTCCATACTGAATGTAAACCCAAACGATGATTTTTCCTGCACCAAACTTGACTGTTTTCTGGGTGAATCTTGGGTCCATGCGGGTTCTGACTAGTCTTCTGCAGTATTTGCGGCATTTAGGATGCAGTTTGATGGATGATTCATCAGAAAATTCAACTCTTCCACTGTCCATCCTTTCTGTAAGCTGTGGGTCTTCGCAAATGCAACACAATTGTTTTGTTGTTTTCTGTTTAATGCTGGTTTCTGAGCACCAATCGCCCATGGAGACCACTGTGTGAAAGAATTCGACAAACAGATCTTGTAGATACAGCGTTTTCTGGTGACCAGTTCTTATGTAGCTCCGCTGCAGTTGAAAAAGGTACTGTGGAAGCAACAAACGCTCCTCTCAAACAGTTGTCTTATGGGGTCTGCCTGACCTGGGCTTGTCATGGATGTCACCAGTTTCTTGAAATCTTTTTCTTATCCTCTCCACTTGATGTTTGGATACATTAAAGATGTCTGCCACCTCAGCAGCAGATTTGGTCTTCAAGGTCTTGATGATCAGTACTTTGGTTTGAGGTTGAATCTTTGGCATGTTGTCAGAGGTCAGGCTGCACTTCACATGAAAGTCTGGTGTGCTGGGGATCTTTTTATACACAAATGTGAATGTGTTGATTACATTTTTTGTCCCAGGTGAAGCTCTAATTGTCTATGCAAAAACTGATGTTATGGGCTTTACCAAGCTGTGGACATCAGGACACTTTTTGACTATTTCATTTTGCACCCAGTTATTAATGTGAAAGCCCTTGAAATTGAAGTGAACCCTTTATTCTAATAATTGACTGATTACAAATAAAGTTGAAAATCATTTTAAGTTAGTATGTCCTTATGTGACAAGACTTCTGTCAGTGACTGTAAATGGACAAGGAGTGTGAAAGTAGTTGTTGATGAAAAATATACATTTAGAGTTGAAATCAAACAACACTAATAAAAGGTAAATAGATCAATAGGTACTGACATTATTGCTTCTGTTAAACTGTAAAAAGTATTTTATATATTATATTTATATATATATATATATATATATATATATATATATATATATATATATATATATATACACACACACACATATATACACACACACACACACACTCGCTCATTCATTCACAGTCACCGTTTTCATAAGTGTATTCTATGTATCTCACGGGACTGTGTTTCACTTTAAGGACCACTCATCGCGTTGACCCCTGAATTTGAAAGAAAGTATTTCTCCCAGAAAGATTTTGCATACAAATGTTTTGTTATACACATGTTTATTTCCTATGTGTGTAGTGGAACCACACAAAAAACAGGAAAAAATGTTTTCCTACAAAACTCAACAAAATTATTGGCACCTTTTTCAAAATTGAGGGTAAATAACTGTGTCAAGCATGTGATGCTCATTCAAACTCACCTGTGATAAGTAACAGGTGTGGGCAATTTAAAAATCCATATATCCCTATATATATATATATATATATATATATATATATATATATATATATATATATATATATATATATATATCTATATATATATATATATATATATATATTATATATATATATATATATATGGGAAGGGAACACCAAGGGAAACCACCAGAAAAAGTTATCAACAAAATTTAGAAACACAATATTGAACAAATCAACCAAACCTATCATTTCAATAATTTACAACAGAAACATCTGGAAAATTCATGAACACGTAATTAAAAAAAAATTAGATACAACACCAAATATAAAACAAGATAATTATGCATAAAACAAAATTATAAAAATGCATATGTTCTGTTAATAATTATATTTTAAATGAAAACACTGTGTAGCCTGTGATTTCATATTTCTTAACATTTGGCATGTACGATATAAATACCTCTGTAATATATACAAATTGTTGTTTGAGGTACAAAGTTCTGAAAATACTATCAAAGAATAATGTCAAATTGTCTTTGAGTTGTAAATCTTCACTTCCTTTAGCAGCACCAAGCTACAAGAAATGTACTAGTGCTCCAAAAATAACTGAAAAAAAGTCTTGTAAGAAAGATAAACTTTCATATTTTATCAAGAACATTGATGGTACACCATTACATTTCAAGTTGCCACTTAACATAAGGAACATGTCAGTTAATCTGTTTGAATGAAACTATGAACATCAAAGAAATTCTTTGTGATCTATTTTTTTTTTTTATCTCCACGGGTAGATTTTTGTAGTTATAGTTCAAAATGGGGGGAAACAGACTGAGACACTAAAATGCTTGTCAATAATAAATATGCTAAACAAGATTTAACACAGAAATGCAGTAAACTTATATAATGCACTAAACTGTGAGTGAAACTGTTCTTCTCAATTTCAGTTTATAAACCTTGTATGTTCACCTTTCACTTTTTGGTGTAATTTATTTTAAATTCATTAAAAAAACATTAGAAGTGCTCAGCTGTTTTATCCTAACGTTTTTGTGAAACAACAACGTTATGCATCACTGATCAAGTGCACGTGCTAACTAAAGAAAAAGTAAGGGCTGATGGGAGCTCATTACAATAAATGTTGGACAAACAATAGACAAAAATATTCTTGCAACAGTATATCATTATAAGCAGAATTTTAAGAGTTGTAGATTTCTAATTTCATCAACAATAAGCTTAATTATTAATGAGCAATACCATATATGAGAGTAAAATTAAATCATGCCTTCCACACAAAGGATTTTAAATTCTTCTCAGGCCAAATGCTAATGCTATAACTAAGAAGAATGTGTAGAGAAGGCAGATCACAATTGTGGTTTTTGAATATTATTAATTTACAATAATCTTTAAATTATTAAATCAATTAATCTTTTTTTATTTGTATTATCTAATTAATTATATAATACATTGGTAAATCTGATGTTCAAAACTACTGGATAAAAAGAGTACCAAGTTTGTCACTGGGGTTGTACCCTATTAAAGTACAATAAAGTACCTTTCAGTGAAATTCCTTATCAATGGTCATTTTTGAACCAGTTAAGGTACTATTATGTACCAAAGAGTATAATATTGTACCCTTGAGGGTACATTTGTGGAAGACGTACCTACATCATACCTGTTTTTTTAGTGTGCAAACAAATAAAAAGAGTAGACTAGTAGATTATTTTTCTAAACTTTTACACTAGCGTGCTGTTAAGGAACTGGGTTAGGCCACCCCCATGCACATGGTATTACCATTGCAACAGATGAATTTTATAATCCTATCTACAGTCCCAAATAAATTTAAAAAATGTTTTAATATCCATAGATTTAGACATAGGTTGCCTACCATTCTCATTTTTTTCTTCTTGTTACACAATCTCCAGATTCCACAGTGCATAATGCCCATTTAAGTTCTCTGATTATTTTCAAATTGACAACAAGCTTGTCCTTTTCTCCCATTCATCTCATTCAATGCAGGTCTCCAACTTCCACTTTGGAGTCTTTAACATATTTCAACTGTCTGTGTGAAACGTCCACTGCACTGCCATAAAATTCAAAGCAGCAGACTTACATAACCTCATTCTTCAACATATTTTCAATGGTCAATATTATTTTTTTGAACCTCTGTAGATCACACATTGTTGCTGTTTTCTGCAAATTTTGTTTATAGCTACAGGTAGCACATTCTTTAAGTATTCTCTATCTTTTTGGCCAAGGAACATACAGAACTCCATGCATTTGCTCCATGCATTTAAAGCTAAGTCACCTGTAAATGTATTAATCTTACTCAATAAGAAAACCATGGGAGTTGACCATACTCACCCAACTGTAAACATGACATTCTTTTTTTTAAACATTAACAGTGCATTGTGTGAAACATAAAATACATGAATGGTCATATATTTACAGTATGTTTTCAGATATTGCATTACAGATCATGCATTTTGGGGTCTTCAAATATGAATGCAGAAAGCACCTTACACACTTTCAATGATATGGTTTCTCTCCTGAGTGAATGCGCTGGTGTCTTCTGAGGGAACCACTGTCTCTAAAGCTCATCCCACACTCTGAGCAGTGATATGGTTTCTCTCCTGTGTGAATGCGCTGATGTTTTTTGAGGGTACCACTATCTCTAAAACTCATTCCACACTCTGCGCAGTAATACGGTTTCTCTCCTGTGTGAATGCGCTGGTGTTTTTTGAAGTTAGCACTGTCTCTAAAACTCATCCCACACTCTGAGCAGTAATACGGTTTCTCTCCTGTGTGAATGCGTTCGTGTTGTTTGAGGTTACCACTCTCTCTAAAACGCATCCCACACACTGAGCAGTGGTATGGTTTCTCTCCTGTGTGAATGTGCTGGTGTTTTTGAAGAGCACTCTGTTGATTAAAACTCTTCCGACATACTGAGCATTGATACGGTTTCTCTCCAGTGTGAATGCGCTGGTGTGTTTTGAGGGTATCACTCTTTCTAAAACTCTTTCCACATTCTGAACAGTGATGAGGTTTCTCTCCAGTGTGGATGCGCTGGTGTGTTTGAAGAGCACCTTGTTGATTAAAACTCTTCCCACACTCTGTGCAGTGATACGGCTTCTCTCCTGTGTGAATGCGTTGATGTGTTCTAAGGTTACCACTCTCTCTAAAATTCTTCCCACACTCTGAGCAGTGATGTGGTTTCTCATCTGTGTGAATGCGCTGGTGTTTTTTCAGAGTACCACTCTCTTTAAAGCTCTTCCCACACTCTGAACAGTGATAGCATTTCTCTTCTTTGTGAAGGCACTGGTGCTCTTTGGAAGAACTTGGTCTCAGGAATCTCTGGCCACTGGTTGAGGAAGAATATATTTTTTGTCCTCTGTCAATGCACTGGTGTGTTTGGGGAGAACTCTCTTTCATAAAACTCTTCCCACAGTTTGAACAGTGGTGAGACATGCTTTTTCCTGTATTCCTTTGGGTTTGTTCTTGTGGAAAATATGACAAATAAAAATATGTTTGTAGAAGTAAATCTCAAAAAATAGAAGAGACAATGGACACTAGGAGCAGCCGAAGACTTATGACAAGAGGTCATTCCATTCTGGAGAAGGGAAAAAAACAATATAATGTCTAACAAAATTGTAACATTCATATCACAGAAGTACTTGTAAAGTACTTGTATTTGTTAGATTATTAATTCACTCACTGGACTGATAAATATACAGTACAATGGAAGAATTCCTCAAAGAGCTGAAAAAGAAGATTTACACAATTAAAAAAATATTAATCTCTTGAACCCATTTCAAAATAACACTGATTCCAAGATCATAACTTCAATATGTAACAGTATGTAAGTACAGGGTATTTGGGGGTGTAGCCAAGGACTGGAAGAACACCAGACTGTTATTCTCAGCCAAGAGAAATTTGAATGGTCAGAAGCAACCAAACAGACACCATGGTTTGCCATGAACCAGAAGCTGTCTGGCCACATGGACAATGAAAAAGCCTTCTGGAGGAACATTTTAGGTTCACATGAGTCAAAGATTGAGCTGTTTGGCCACAATAATCAGACATTCAACATTAAAATCAGTGTACCAACTGTTAAGTAGAGTGCTGGTAGCATCATACCATGGGTGGAACTGGTACATTGCCTGCAAGACTGAAAACTATCAGATAGATGGTTAAAATGTGGACACTGCTGGGTGTTCCAACAAGACAGTGATCCCAAAAACACATCAAAGTTGGTTGTGAAATTGATAAAGCAATTTAACCAAAAAAATTTGAAATGTCATTCCCAAAGTCCTGACCTCAACCTTATTCAAAAGTTGCTGGCTGTGTTTAAAAGTTAAGTTGAACAAGAGCAGTTCAAAAACCCCAAAAAAAGAACATAACCAAGGCCACGCAACGTCGCCCGGTACGGCGCAACCGGGGGGCCCCACCCTGGAGCCAGGCCTGGAGTCAGGGCTCGGGAGCGAGCGCCTGGTGGCCTGGCCTTTGCCCATGAGGCGCAAAGAGGCAACGTGTGCCAGTCCTCCTGTGGACAGGGTCTCCAGCGGTCCAATCCCGGGACACAGCGGCTAGCTGCTGGGACATGGAACGTCACCTCACTGGGGGGGGGAAGGAGCCTGAGCTTGTGCAGGAGGTTGAGAGGTATCGGCTAGAGATAGTCTGGCTCACTTTCATGCACAGCTTGGGCTCTGGAACCCAACTCCTGGACAAGGGTTGGACCCTCCACTACTGAGAGTCGTCGGGCTGGTGTGGGCTTGCTTATAGCTCCCCAGCTCAGCCGCCTTGTGTTAGAGTTTACCCCAGTGAACGAGAGGGTCGCCTCTCTGCGCCTTCGGGTAGGAGAAAGGACTCTGACTGTAGTTTGTTCCTATGGATTGAATGGCAGTGTGGAGTACCAGATCTTCTTGGGGGGGGGGGGGTGTACTGGAAAGTGCTCAAACTAGGGACTCCATTGTTCTGCTGGGGGACTTCAATGCCCACGTGGGCAATGACAGTGACACCTGGAGAGGGGTGATTGGGAGGAACGGCCTCCCCGATCAGAACCCAAGCGGAGTTCTGTTGTTGGACTCCTGCACCAGTTACAGACTGTCCATAACGAACACCATGTACGAGCATATGTGCATATGTGTCCATATGTGTACTTGGCACCAGGATGCCTTAGGCTCAATGATAGACTTTGTTATCTTCTCATCTGATCTCCGGCTCTATGTCTTCGACACTCGGGTGAAGAGAGGAGCTGTCAACCGATCACTACCTGGTGGTGAGTTGGATCCGCTGGCAGAGGGGCAAGCTGGAGAGTCCTGGTAGGCCGAAACGTACTGCTCGGGTCTGCTGGGAACATCTGGCTGAACCCCCTGTCACAGAAGCTTTCAACTCCCACCTCCGGGAGAGCTTCTCACAGCTACCTGGGGAGGCTGGGGACATTTAGGCCAAGTGGACCATTTTCTCTGCCTCCATCATCGACACAGCCATCCAGAGCTGTAGGCATAATGGACCATGGACCATCGGGCCATGTTGGCCTCTGGGTCTTCCGATGCAGCCATCAGGTACCGGGAGGCTAAGCGTGGTGCTGCTTGGGTGGTCAAGGAGGCAAAAACCAGGAGCTGTGAGGAGTTCAGGGAGGCCTTGGAGAAGGACTATCGGTCGGCCCTGAAGCGATTCTGGCATACCATCCGGCACCTCAGAAGGGGGAAGCAGTACCCTGCCAACACTGTTTACAGTGCGCGTGGTGAGCTGTTTACCTCAACTGGGGACATCGTTGGGTGGTGGAAGGAATAATTTGAGGATCTCCTCAATCCCACCGTCATGTCTTCCAATGAAGAAGGTGAGGCTGAGGGCTCTGAGGTGGACTTGCCCATCACCTGGGCCGAAATCACTGAGGTGGTCTGCGAGCTCCTCAGTGGTGGGGCCCCGGTGGTGGATGACATTCGCCGTTGGGCTGTCTTGGCTGACACACCTCTGCAGCATTGCGTGGCGGACGGGGACAGTGGCCCTGGAGTAGCAGACCGGGGTGGTGGTTCCCCAGTTTAAAAGGGGGACCGGAGAGTGTGTTCCAACTATAGGGGGAATCACACTTCTCAGCCTCCCCGGGAAAGTCTATGCCAGGGTACTGGAGACACAAATTCGGCCGCTAGTCGAACCTTGGATTGAGGGGGAACAATGTGGTTTTCAACCCGGCTGAGAAACACTGGACCAGCTCTACACCCTCCAGAGAGTGCTTGAGGGTGCAACCAACCAGTCCACATGTATTCTGTGGGGGGTGCTCCGGGAATACGGTGTATATACGGTCTGTTAAGGGCTGTCAGGTTTTTGTATGACCAGACCAGGAGCTTGGTTTGCATTGCCGGCAGTAAATCAGGCCTGTTCCCGGTGCATGTTGGACTCTGGCAGGGCTGCTCTTTGTCACCAGTTCTGTTCATAATCTTTATGAACAGAATATCTAGGTGCAGCCAGGGGCCAGAGGGAGTCCGGTTTGGGAACCACAGGATATTGTCTCTGCTATTTGCTTTTTGAGGCCATGGTTCTCGACTGAAAGAGGGTGGCTTGCCCTCTCCAGATCAGTGGAATGATGAGAAGGTGTCAATTTCTCACAGTAGCCACATTTACATGCAGCCTGATAATTCGTTAATAATCTGATTTATAGTTCAATCAGAGTACTTCCATAGATGCAACTTGATCAGAGCAGACTACTCCAAATAAAATTTCTCTCATTGAATAAGTGTAATCCTTTAAATAATCAATTATGCATGACATGTAAATGCCCATATCTGATTACATTCCAAATTGGTACATTCTGCCATCCATCTCACGCGTAGGACAGAACCTCCTTCTCATTTCCTCTTCGTGACTGAAATATATTTTCCTGAGTCATTTTAAAGCAATTTTTTTTAAAAATACACCAACTGTTCCTCTTTCTCTTACTGGACTCGTTATGCTCATTGTTATGATAAAGTGCACACAAAGTGTACTCTAGACAGCAGCATCATTTTGTCATCATTCTCTCTCTCACACACACACACACACACACACACACACACACACACACACACACACACAC
>JAVGWO010000411.1:0-10571 GCA_034509495.1 Acestrorhynchus altus | reverse complement strand
ACACACACACACACACACCACCACCATGTCAGTGTGACTGCAGTGCTGAGAATGACCCACCACCCACATAATAGCTGCTCTGTGGTGGTCCTGTGGGGTCCTGATCATTGAAGATCAGGGTGAAAGGAGGAGAATAAAGTCTGCAGAGAAACAGATGAACTACAGTCTGGAATTATAGAACTACAAAGAGCTGCTGTGTGATCAGAGGAGCTGATAGAGTGGACAGTGAGAGGAGAACTAAGGAGAAGAAGTTCTAGGAATAATTGAAAGGAAAATGTAGATAAAATATAGAGACTAATTAGCTTGATCTCCCTTCCCTGCTCTTCACTCCTCATTAACCATTTTCTGGATCAGCTGGTGCTTTGATATGCTTCTCTGCCATACTTTACAGTTTCGTCAAGATGAGAAGTGAAGCAGGCCTAATGTAGAGCCGTGTGGCACACCTTACTTTCTACTAAGAAGAAAAGCAGCCAAGGAAATGGATCGGGCATCTCGATGGCAGACTCTCAGATCAGTAACACTTCAGCGAGCCCACAGATCCAGAAGCAGAAGGAAGAGATTAAGGAGATCAGGGCAGGAGGAGAAGGGAAGGGGGGGGGTGGCATAATCAGACAGCTTGAGTGACTGACACAGAAGCACAATGAGAAGAAGAAGGGAAAAAAGAGGACGAATGGGACTTAGAGCAGACTTCATTGGAATCCTCAACACACTCAAGAGGCTTTAGTAAACGGGGAACCGGCGAGAGCCAGAGAGATAATTTTAGATCCTTAAAGGTCAAGATTAAGCATTCAGATAAATGCAGTAAAATGAGCTGCTTTTAGAGAGCGGTATGGGAATACATCGCACGAGGGACTCGCCACGCTTCCAGGGAAAGGCGAAAGGTGGCGGCGGTGTCAGAAAACAAGCACGGCGCTCTCGAAGATGTGAAACGTGACCTTCTAAATGAACAATTTCAGAGCCCGAATGTAATTCAGTAAGAAAGTGTTCTCATCATAGCACTATGAATAATGTATTATTACCATTTGCTGTAAACAGTGGAAAAAATCTTTGGAGGTCAGCGATGTTGGCCGTATCAGCACTCACCATTTCCATTTCTAATTTCACCTCCGTGCTCTCTGCACAATCAAGTCGAGCTGTCTTTGAGATTTGGAGAGCTTTCTGGCTGCTTCGTTTGCAGGCTGGAGGAAGTGATGGATTCTCTCCTGACTAATTACCCTGTCAAATGATGCCACTCCGCACGTCCATGCCGTTATCGCATCTCCTACAGTTCATTAATGCACCTTCTAGCAACACTGAGAACATCGGAGAAGGCTCTTCACTTCTCAAACGGCCACTGAAGACACTACTGACCCGCACATGTTTATGTTCCTCAGGGCGGTGGGTGTGCGTGGTACCCAACGGATTTCCTGCCTCGCACACAAAGATTCTGGGACCCACCACAACCCTGGCCAGAAAGAAGATGATTAGAAGATGGATGAACGGATGTTTCACCAACTGCGGTCATTGTCTTGCTGCCAGAAAAGCAAAGCTTATCCCGGGTCTGTGAGTCTCCACGCACTATTATTTATTGCCTGACATTTAGCAGCGGCAGCGCTCCACTGTAATTAAAGGCTCCACCTCTTCTACTGATGACAAATGGACTCGTCTTTCCTGGGAGAAAGCAAGACTTTGGGCCTTCAAGCTCCTCCTCCTCGTTTGAGCAGGTCCCAGCCCGTAGCTGCGCCACATGGCCGAACATTTAAATAACTGTCTGCTCTCGATCTTCTTTCACAACCCAACTGTCAGTTTGGCTGGAAGTCAGCACATCTAGCTGTGGACCGCGTGGTTTGTTGGGACTGTTTCTGTTTTTGTTCGATGATGCTCTGGTTTGATGTTCTTTGCTCATAAAGAGGAAGCAGTTAAATTAATAACCTGTGAAAAAACCCTTTCGGTGTTTAGTGGCAGTTGTTTCCATCAACAGCTCTTTTCCAGAAAACAAGAAATAGCCCAGCATGCTGCAGTGACATTACTGTGCATGATATTATGGAGAATTATGGAGGATGGACACCTCCTTCATTAGCATTAGTGAGGTCAGGATGTGGGATGATTACCACCAACCTCATCCCCTCATCCCAAACTCCTCCCAAAGGTACCATCATTCCAGAGCTCCACCATCACTCCGCAGCTCAGTGCTGGGGGCTTCGTACCCCTCCAACCCATTCTTGGCAGTAGGTAGATCTCCAGGGGCAGGATTGGTGACACCTGCTCTCCAGGGACTGGACATTCATTAGAAGGTCTGTCCAGAAACCTTTGGAAATGAGGTGTATATGCGCTTTATCAGGAACACTACAGTAAGTAGAACCTTCCTTTGCTCTCAGAGCAGCTCAAGTTCTTTGTAGCAAGGATTCTCCCAGATGTTGGAAAAATTCCTTGGAGATTCTGTCAGGTTGACTGCTCGGTTCTGAGGCTGTTCTGCTGGATTCAGGTCAGGTGTCTGGAAATCCTACTGAAGAACACTGATCTCCTGTTTATCAAACCAGTTGGAGATTCGTGCAGAAGCAGTCAACAAGTCTTTGGGGGCTTTCAAACCCATCTTCTTGGTTTGGACCTTCTGACCTTTCAATCTGGTCTGAATCAGAATAGCAGGTCCACAAGTCAGTGATCTGTTATGATGGTACATGCATTCAAACGGAGTCCATTTCTGGCAGAATTCCTCAGGATTCTGGATCCCAGACTTTGGTCCAAACTTCCACGTGTGAAAGCACTCTTCCTTTCAGATCTCTGCAGAGGGTGAAAGATCATGCAGAGGGTGAGCTTCATCTGTATTCGCTTGTGTAGCGTAAACACACTCAGCACTACGTCTCCATAGCAGCAGGTCATGGGTGACTGTGGTGTAGACTGGCCACAGCAGATTCTCTCAAACGGCTCTCGAACCAGTGTGTATTGTTGTAGACCTGTAGGTCGGCATGTCTAATGATGGACAGTGGAGAAGTGTTTGTGTGTGTGTGTGTGTGTGTGTGTGTGTGTGTGTGTGTGTGTGTTCACTGATGACTTAGCGTACTAATTAAAGGGGCTGTCCTATGCCTGGTGGGGCCTACAGATCAATACACACACACACACGCACACACACACATGGGCAAGATGGCAAGCAGGGGCTATTTTAATGAGAACTTTCAGTCTTCACATACACACACGCACNACACACACACACACACACACACACACACACACACACACACACACACACACACACACGGGTTCTTGGTTTCCTAAATGCTTTGTCGCATAAAGGTCATGGTGAGATGGTAGAGCAAGCTTGGCTTTGAAGAGTTTAAGATGCTCTAAACACTATGAAGACCAAAAGCCAGTCTCTCTCCCCTTCAGAAGATTAGAAACCTGTGTCTAAAGCACGGCCTGTATGAGTCAGAACCATTAGTGGGCTGTTTGTGCTGTGAAAGGAAGCTGTGGCTTGAAAGCAATCTGTGGGATGAGATGAAGGAGAGAAAAACAGAGACTATCCTCTGTCAGGCCCACAAACACGGCATGGTGCTGGATTTTCTATACAGTATGTACAAGTGAAGCTAAATCAGTGGTACAGCAGTCAGGCTTTACTCTGGGAACACTGGGAATGCACCAGTTAATCAGTTCTGATACTAATACCAATGCATTAAATTACATACCAACCGAGACCACATACTGATCCAGTATCAACAGCTGAGCTCATAAATAATAAACAACTGTAAATATCAGATTTTAGATCTTTGGATAATTCTGACCATGTTTTGATCCAAAAATGAACACCTGCTTGTAAAGACTATAAACACGGTTCCAAGCTCGGAAACCCTGTGTTAAATTCATAATATACAGGGTTTCTGAGCTAAAAATCGAATACAATTGAATAAATAAAGAAAATGAACATCATTCATTGTTTGTTTGTTATTTATTTATATTATAATATCTAGGATCTGGCAGCCCCTCCATTCCACAAATGACTTCTATGGAATCTCCAGTTGAGTCCCATGAACTTTGCCGTATCAAATGGAAGCTAAAGAAAGCTGCCCTGAGCTGAGGGATGTGTGCGGAGCTTCTGCATGGGATGTGGATTTGATTGGTCACTGAGATGTCCACTATGGGTGGTAATGCCTTCAGTGACATATTGCTTGTACACACGTGAAACGATGGGTCGAGGAATGTTACAGTCCTGCACAGCTTCAGGAATGGAATGTCCCAGCCATCATGCCTCACTCACCGTCACACGTCACTCAGACTCTGATATTTCGTGCGTCCTTGCCACGAGCACGCTGGACAGTGTCCAGCCTAACTCACCAGAGAACCCCTTACAGCTTATCCAGGTGTGGACGTTCCCCAGCCGTCCTCTGGGGTAGCACTTCATAATGAGTTTACATACAGATCTGTTGAGTATTGGCATGTTGGTGTTTTGAGAAGCTCTGGATTTACATAGAGTTGATTATGGATTGAGTATTTATTTATTTATTTATTTATTTGTTTGTTTGTTTATTTATTTGTTTGTTTGTTTGTTTATTATTTAGTAAATAATGTTTTTTTTTAGGATGCACTGTGTTTTCTGTGGGTTTCTTACAGTGAGCATCATCAGTCTTCTCTTTTTCATACACTCTCTCTCTCTCTCTCTCTCTCTCAGCTTCATCACTGACACTAATTACTGCTAATTACTCACCGCTGCCCTGGAGAATCTCTTTATCCACTCACTCAGACTCAAGAGCTCTCAATCTCTCTCTCTCTCTCTCTCTCTCTCTCTCTCTCTCTCTATCTAAATGTCTTACTACAGAGTGAGAGAGGAGGTCAGGACACTTCCTTGCTGGGTCTGAGCTCCTCCAGAAGGACTGGACGAGAGGGACGAGAGGGATGAGAGTGAACGATGTGAATGCCTTCGTCCACTGAAGCCTGGAGCTGTCCAGACATCCGTCCAGACCATCGCATTAAAATATCATGTTTCAGAAGGGGTTCAAACGTCCGAACCTGATCATACAGCCGACACAAGGTCAGCAGGAAGCGGCCGACAGAGCCGGTCATTAACACACAGCGAGAGGAACACGCTGCACTTAAAGCTCAGAGAACACACACGTCTGATCTGTGTGATCCGATACCGTAGCCTGCTGAGCTCAGCTCTGCTCGACACCAAACAGTGGGGTTTAGAGGATCTGTGTGTTTCTCTCTCTGAATGTGTGTGTGTGGGAGTGGGGCGTCAATAGATGATCAATAGCTGTTGCAGTAGATGGCCTGTTAACAAAACACACATGCTGTGTGTGTGTGTGTGTGTGTGTGTGAGAGAGAGAGAGAGAGAGAGAGAGAGAGATGGACACACACTTGACATGAAAAAAAAAATAGTTGCCCCTACAAGGATGTGTGGGATTGCAGTTCTGTAGTGAAGGAAGATGAAGGTGATCAGGATCAATAACTGATGATAACTGTAGTCTGATCTGATCAATATTTATTGATCTACTCATACAGAAGTGGTGTCTCTCAGTTCGGCGTCGGGTTTAACGCAACACGCCAGACGTCTCTGCGTGGAGGTGTGGAGGTTCCTAATGGTGTCCTGTGATGATCCATCCCGTGCAGCTTGAATGTTCTCACTCTGTTCTGCAGATGGTGTGGTAGAGGTGGAGTGTTGATAGAGCGTCCGATAGCGTCCCACACATTTTCAAACAGGGACAGGTCTGGAGATGAGACCGACCACGGCGTAGTATCTGTGTCTTCAAGGCGAGATCTTGAGATGGCAGCAGTGTGTGGACGAGCGTCGTCCTGTTGGAACAGAGCACCGGAGTGTGTGTTCAGAAAAGGACGTCAATAACGTAAAGATGGACTTTCACAGTGTCGTAATGAAGACCAAAGACCACTGTTTATCTATTGATCTGTATAATAATATGGAAGGTCCCTTTCAGAGCTGTGATTCAAAGAACTGTGTGTGTGTGTGTGTGTGTGTGTGTGTGTGTGTGTGTGTGTGTGTGTGTGTGTGTGTGTGTGTTTATAACAAATCAGTCAGAGGAGAAATAGTTCTGACCTACAGCTTCACAACAATCCTGACTTTACAGAGACCTTTTCTGACAAAAGCTCAGTTTCGTTGTTCTAGACAGAGAGAACCACAGCATTCCTGTATTATTCCTGAGGTCAAGGTCAAGGCATGGCTCTCGGTGTGTGTGTGTGTGTGTGTGTGTGTGTGTGTGTGTGTGTCTGTGGAGATTAACAGAGTGCTTGGCAGTGAGCTCACCAAGGACAGCATGTCAGACGGGGACCAAACACATCTGCGACTCTCTCAGGCGGCGTTCGGTGGGCGTGCGGGAAATGAAACGTGCGTCTGCGCTGAAAAGAAGTGGTAAACCGTCTCCCCTGCAGCCGTGTGCTTTTGTCCCACACCTTTAATAGGATGTTTGGCATTCAGCGGCACTCCGGCCTGGATCCTTTCAGATGAGGCTTCTTCAGGTGCGCGAAGGTCGAGCTTTTATATTCCCTTGTGTAATTCCCTTTCCGCTGCACTCTAAACGAATATCATGCTTTCTTTTAAAAGAGATTCGCCGGGCCGCGAGCGGTGTTCAAATTTAATGGGTGCTCACATAATATTTGACCTCCTCAGGGTGTGTGTGTGTGTGTGTGTGTGTGTGTGTGTGTGTGTGTGTGTGTGTGTGTGTTAAAAAAAGATCAAAAATAAACTCCAGCCTCCACCACACCCGGGAGTTTCATAAAAGACCCGTCAGAGCTCAGAGGAACGGTGACAAAAGAAGCAACAAAATAGCGGTTTCAGGAGGACCTTCTCCACCCGTTTGGAAAAGTGCGATTGTCAGGCGAAGGCTTGTTGGTGCCGGTTTGTGAGGGGACCGCTGTCGTGGGTGATTTGCCCGAGCGCTGGTATGTTTGTGTTTGTCTCTCGGATGCCGAAGGCTTTGCGTAATGGAGAAGCGGTGGGTGTCCAGAAAGGCCTGCTGTGGGGAATGTTTTGACTCGTCAGAAGCAGCTTCAGATCAGCGATGCAAATGAGGAACAACGACTTCCGTAAACTGATCCAAAACACGCTGGTTTTAATCGCAGATGAGCTTCTTCTCTTCGCTCACTAATAAACCCCGCACAGCTTATACTAAACCAAGGGTCCAAAGGTTTATGGACACTAATGTGCAAATGCACACACTGCTAGTCATAGTCTAGTCCCTGTAGAGAAGTTCTGCCAATCTCTGGAGGAGATCCTACCAGCACCACTTCCCATACCAGCTCCGTTACTCAGGAACTACCATCAATGATTCTGTTTCCACTACACAGGACGCAACTCTATTTATTACTCAGTATGTATTGAAAAGGATTCAGTAAATTCTAGGGATTATTTAATGTCTACTATGAATGATTCAGTCTCCACTATGAATTATTTACTGTCTACTATGAATTATTTAGGATCCAATAAAGATTATTTAGGATCCACAATGTATTATTCAATATCTAATCAGACTCCATTATGAATTATTCAGAAAATACTATGCAAGTCAATTCTATGGGTTATTCGTTATCCACTATGAATTACTCAGTATTTTCTATGTATGACTCAGTAAATACTATGAATTATTCAGTAAATACTCTAAATGATTATGTAAATTGTATATATATTTCTCAGTATCCACTATGAATTATTCCGTGACTACTGGGTGGTTAAGTGTGGGCCCATGTTTTTGAATGTCGTCCAGATGAATTTATAAAAGGACAAAAACACTGTGAAACTCTCTAACTTTGCTTTAAGTTCTGAACCCTCGGCCGAAACTGCGCGAGCTGTGTGTGGCTTCATTACAGCGGCCCACGGTGCGCTTGGCAGGCTCCGGCCTCGGAAAGCTCCCTCGCATCCAGAACTGTAGCTGACATCTGTTGGCAGGCTGTGTCGTGGTGCATCGTTTACGGCGGGCTGCGGTTAAGTGGATGTCTTAAGATAATTACAAACCGGAAGGGGGGCTGCTGCTAATTGCACCTTCCCTTTGATCTGTAATGAAGGCAAAGCTGCGTGAACATTCGCTCCTGTTACACCACAGCCGGCACTGGCCCTGCCGCCAGGCTGCCAGGCCTGAGCTCCTGGTGTTAGTTTATGCGTGGGGATGGATCCTCTGCTCCCGCTGCTCGGGGCTCTGGACGCTCTGCCAGTTTGCTGTGGGCTAATTAGATGGGCTGCCACATATGGAGAGGGAGGAAGACGAGGGGGGTGAGTGGACATCGGGGCCTGGGAGCAGAGATTCAGCCGCCATGCCTCGGTGCCTAGGCTTAAGACGCTTAAGACGGTCGTTTTGTTATCGCAGTGTTGCACCTGAACTACGCCGTAATTACTTGGTGTTGCAACAAGAATCGACGGCGAGAATGGGCTGCTGCTTTTAGAGGAGCTGACCACTGAAGGAAGCGCACAGTGCATGTCATCAGGGCTGTTTGGGGCCGTAATTCAAATTCAGCGCAGAACAGAGACCCCCCATCAATTTTTATCACCCACTTTTAAGTGTAATGAACGGCAGAGACGCAGTTAAAAAGCGAACGAATGAATCATCTAATGTAAGGGTTAATTGAGTTAATGAGGCGTGAACATCGGCTCTGTTAGACGAGGGGAGAGTGGTGTTGTTTAAAACAACGCATCCTTAGAAAGTGAAAAAGAAAATAATTAGAGAAGATCAGCCCATACATCAGGTGACCTCTGGAGGGGAACCCGGGAGTGAGATAGAAGAGACTGCCAGGGTGTAAAATACCGTCTCACATACTTAAAGTAGTTTAGTGGAAAGCAGACCATCTGCCAACTCACCAAAAGACCACGTCGTTTAACCCAGGGATGATTGACCACGCTAATGCAGCATTAGTGGCTGAATAAACTGGAAACCATGATTGAAACGACCACTAAGTCCATTTCCATTAGAACACGAAGCACAATTGAGGAAGGCGTGGTATCTCCTAACTCTTAGAACCTGAGATTCGCACGTCACTGGCAGTTCGGGAGCATTTTCTACTCTTCATATCTCATAACTAACCACGAGACTCACGAGTAATTTAAAAAACGCTAAAATTCACTGGTTTCCATCTGAATTAAATCCCAGTTTAAATGCTGAAGGAGCTCCCAGTGCATGTTTACTGCTCTGTCCACGTGAACATGATCAACCTGCATACAGACTGTGACTGATCAGAGAGAGGGGGCGGGGCTAATGATCAACCTGCATACAGACTGTGACTGATCAGAGAGAGGGGGCGGGGCTAATGATCAACCTGCATACAGACTCTGTGATCAGAGAGAGGGGGCGGGGCTAATGATCAACCTGCATACTACAGACTCTGTGATCAGAGAGAGGGGGCGGAGCTGATGAAAAAGGTCCTAAGAAGGGATAATTCTGATACATACATAAAAAAGAAAATAATAAAGGAAATAAAGTTTTTTTTCTACTTTATTTCGACCACCGTCAAAAATGTTGAACAAATTATTGTAAACCTTCTTCTTAACTCTTAATTTTTTTCATCAAAAATCTCAAATGAAGATGATGTTGAGAAGTCAACGATCTCCTGAAAATAACATTATCTGCTCTGTGTGTCTCCTATAAATACTTTTTTAATGTTTTGGTGAATAAAATTTTGTCAAACTATTTATATCAGATACTATTCTTACCCTGCTAGAGCTGCCCCAGACAACTGTAAGTGCTACTGTTCTGAAATGGACTCATGAAGAAGCAATAACAGTAAACTATGTGATCTAATGGAGTGAAGCATGTAGCACAGAAAGCAGACTTTGCATCTGTTGCATTGCACACTGGAGATCTCCAAACTGCCTCTGGAAGTAACATCTGGGCAAGAACTGAGAATCAGGAGCATTTGGTGAACTGAGTCTTTGACTGAGCAGCTGCACACATGCCTGCGGTCACTCTGCACAATACTGGACATTGGTTGGAAGTGTGTAAAGCACACTGCAGCTGGATTCATGCTTCATCTACCAGTCTAACTGATGACCCTTCCAAGAAGTGTGGAGGCTGTTATAGCCAATAAGGGGGAGGCAACTTTATATTAATGTATACAGGTCAACAGCTCACTGACCAATCACAACCTGACCACCTCCTTGTTTCTACAGTCACTGTCCATCCCATCAGCTCCTCTGACCACACAGGAGCACTTTGTAGTTCGATACACACTTTAGTCTGTAGACCTCTGGAGCAACTTCAGGTGGAGCAGCTTAAGGTGGAGCAGCTTAAGGTGGAGCAACTAGGTAGAGTGGACAGTGAGTGGACACAGTGTTTAAACACTCCAGCAGCGCTGCTGTGTCTGATCCACTCGTACCAGCAACACACACACACACACACACCACCACCATGTCAGTGTGACTGCAGTGCTGAGAATGACCCACCACCCACATAATAGCTGCTCTGTGGTGGTCCTGTGGGGTCCTGATCATTGAAGATCAGGGTGAAAGGAGGAGAATAAAGTCTGCAGAGAAACAGATGAACTACAGTCTGGAATTATAGAACTACAAAGAGCTGCTGTGTGATCAGAGGAGCTGATAGAGTGGACAGTGAGAGGAGAACTAAGGAGAAGAAGTTCTAGGAATAATTGAAAGGAAAATGTAGATAAAA
>JAVGWO010000410.1:0-10576 GCA_034509495.1 Acestrorhynchus altus | reverse complement strand
CTGTTCTCATGCACACTGGCCACCAGTGTCCAGCCACCTCCAGCAGTAGTCATATCGCAGAAGGTCTGGTAGACCACCCCATTCTCAGTTGTCAGGTAATACAGACCATCTGTTCAAGTACAAACATCACTGACTGCTCAAACATCTCGTTATCTTATTTTGGAGAACCTCAGGGTCCAACACTTTGACCGTTACCTGTTGTAATCTGATGCCTGTCTTGGAGTTCTTTGCAGCTTCGAGCCACATATTTAGTGTCGATCGCATTCTTGTCAACTGGTGGAGGTGGATTGTACTCGTCCTCAGCTATGCATATCAGCTTCACTGAAACGACAGGATGGTGTGGGACACTTTGACATGCTTGAGTTCAGGATCATCTCAAATCACATAAGTACGGTGAGGTGAGTCAACATTCCCAATCCTGGTCCTGGAGTACCTCTAAACCAGGGACGGGATCCATGACTTGAGTAATACCTATAATTTAATCTCCTATAAATGCTTTTCCATTTTTTTGGTGAATAAAAGTATGTCAAACTACAAAAACATCCCTCAAAATTATTCTAAACAAGTTCTAAATGATAAGTTTGCAATCAGTTGCGAGAACATTTTATAGACGTTGGTCCCACTTACCTGATTGGACCTCAGAGGAGAATAATTTCACTGACAGACATATCAGAAGAAATTGAAATGTCAACAGAGACGACATATTTGTAGAAAAGTCTGGAACAAAGGAGAACATACTGAACAGACTGACTCACTGACCAGTATACACTACTAGATTACTCTCAGAGTCGGTCAGACTGAGTCTCTGACCAGTATACGCTACTAGATTACTCTCAGAGTCAGTCAGACATAGTCTCTGACCAGTATACACTACTAGATTACTCTCAGAGTCGGTCAGACTGAGTCTCTGACCAGTATACACTACTAGATTACTCTCAGAGTTGGTCAGACCGAGTCTCTGACCAGTATACACTACTAGATTACTCTCAGAGTCGGTCAGACTGAATGCTCCAGAATCTAGTAGAAAGTCTTGCTTGGACAGCAGAGACAGTTACTCCAATAAAGCAGGACCAACTCTTTAAACAGTGAATGAGCAGATGTCCCAATATTTTGTCCAATATTATTGCTGCATAGTTATTAAATGATGAGTTTTGACTATGTTGTAAAAGTTAGTGCAGATGTTCTGTGTGCTATAAGGAACACCTACCTTGTCTTGAGCTTCCCTGATGAAGGTCCTGCAAAGATCAAATAAATAAGGCAGAAAATGTAGAGTCACGCTTGGAGGTTGGAGCATGAGTTCACAACGGTCAGACATTAGAGTGCCTTGTCATTGCTCGTGACCTCTGTGTCACACCAAGGTACTTCAACCTCACCTAATCTTTACCAACATTTCTTAATGGATCCAAAAGTGATCCTTTAATGGCCTCAGAATGGCAATGGTCATTATGTCCTGTTTTGTCTCGGTGAAGACAGTCAACGAATCCATGTGGAGGCAACAGAAGCTGTCTGGTGATGCATCTCAGACTCTCAGTCTGGAAATGGTCAGAAAAGTCTTTATAGGACACAGTAACACAAACCAGATATTTTCATTTCAGAAGATCGTAGAATCCTCAGATTTGTCTTCATTTCAGATGTAAATATTAACAGAACGTAGATATTTGTATGAATAAGACCATGTTCTCCTTTCTTATGTGTGTGTTTTGTTGCTTAAGTCTCTTTAACCCAATATCTGGGTCAACGATGTCATCAGCCCCGCCCCCTCTCTCTGATCAGTCAGAGTCTGTATGCAGGTTGAGCATCAGCCCCGCCCCCTCTCTCTGATCAGTCAGAGTCTGTATGCAGGTTAAGTATCAGCCCCGCCCCCTCTCTCTGATTGGTCACAGTCTGTATGCAGGTTGAGTTGAATTACAAGGTTGAGACCATGGTTAGATATAGTACGTCTTGTATGTTTTAATAAGTGCATAAGAAAGAAGAATCCAGGACTGTATTTATGAGTGAATATTCATTAACACAGACTTAAAATAATAATTATAAAGGTAATAATAACAACAACAGTAAACTGTGTTTCTCTACAGGTCCATGTAGAGGAGTATGATACTGTTCTCTCAGTTACTGTAAGAAATGCTGCATCACTGCTGACCCTGACCTCCACATCTGCTACATCTGATTACTCCACACAGCGATTTCAACACGACACCCTGAACTGAGTCTGATCACACTCACAGAACAACAGAAACTGAAGGGCACACACTCCAGTGGGGTTGGATCACACCGCTTGATAAACACAGAAGCTCCTTTCATTGTTTTGTTTTTTTATTTACATAAATAACAAATTATCAATTTGAATGGGATGGAGGGCTCTGTATCTACACCGATTAGCCATAACATTATGAACACATTCACTGTCCACTCTATCATCTCCTCTGATCACACAGGAGAACTTTGTGGTTCTATAATTCCAGACTGTAGTCCATCTGTTTCTCTGCAGACTTTATTCTCCTCCTTTCACCCTGATCTTCAATGATCAGGACCCCACAGGACCACCACAGAGCAGATATTATGTGGGTGGTGGGTCATTCTCAGCACTGCAGTTACACTGACATGGTGGTGGTGTGTTAGTGTGTATTCTGCTGGTACGGCTGTGCATTCTTAATGACTGGCTCCAATAAAGTCTTCCAACCAATCATAGACAGGGGGTCCGAGGACCCTAGCTTCTATCTGAACTTTTGGTTCATATTTATGATGATGTAAACATTCTCTGTCCAAGTATACAGACTCTGACTGATCAGAGAGAGGGGGCGGGGCTGATGATCAACCTGCGTACAGACTCTGACTGATCAGAGAGAGGGGGCGGGGCTGATGATCAACCTGCATACAGACTCTGACTGATCAGAGAGAGGGGGCGGGGCTGACGATGTCATGTATAACCCAGATATTGGGTTATAGAGAAAAATGAGAAGGGAGGGGCTGTTTGTCCTCTTTCTTTGTTGACACAGTGTTCAAATTTCAGAATAAAAGTCCTGAGAAGGGATAATACTGATACATGTATAAATAACAAAAATAATAAAGGACATTCAGGTTGTTTTTCATTTTATTTGGAGAACTGTCACGTATTTTGAAGAGCTTATTATTATAAATATACTTGTTAATTTAATCATTACAAATAACACAGGCTTTCTGAGATCTTTTTAGTCCTTATAAGCAAAAGTAAGTACATTTTTGATCAAAACATGGTCACATTCAGACCAATATCTAAAATCTGTTCATATTTGCATCTCAGTTGAAGACAAATTACCAAAGATATCCAGAAAATAACAATATCTGCTATGTGTGATCGTAAAAAGTAGGTTATACTACAAGAACATCTCACAGAACTGGTCCAGGGTCCATTACCTGAACTGTAAGTAACTGTAGCTACTGCTGAGAGGTTGGATAAGGTTCACAGTAGGTCTACTCCTGAGCCCTGGGAGTGTGAGGATCAGAGCAGGTCTTCACTGATGTTTGTAAATCCCACCTCTTATCCATTAGGGCAGCGATTCCGCATGTGTTCCAAAACAGCTCCTCGTTGTGCTCTTTGTTTTCCTGCTGCTGATGGAACTCTAATCCTGTTTGAGGAATTGTCTGATGACAAGCTGGAACCAATCAGATTTAGAAGGTTTTAGAAGATTTTGAGAGGATTTGCTAAATCTGGGTGTAAAGTGTTCATATCCAGCCCTGCAGCTCCAGAGCATCTGATTCATCTGATTCCTCTCTGTGAAACCGTCTGAGGGCTAAATAATGCTTTAAAGCACTTTAAAATATCGAGTACATGTGTAAGCTGGGGTCTGAAGCCTCTGTGGTGAAATCTAAGCAGATCATCCCCTGAGGAGGAACGTTGGTGAAGGAAAGCAGTTTGCTCACATTTGTGATGCTGCGGTACATTGGTGTTTCTTCACGAAGACCACAGAAGAAGGCAACCTCATCACTTCCAGATTATTTAATGATGAGAAGACCACCACGACCATTTGCTCAAGAGTTAAACACTCATGTGAGAACCCACCCAAGCAGCTCTCCGAGGCCTTCAGAAGGAAGGTTGTAGATGCAGATGAGTGGAGAACATTTAAAGCAACTGCCAACGTGGACAAGTTCATCCACGATCAGACGGCAATAAAGAATGCATAAAGAAGATCCTACAATCCAAAATGCTCTCACCACAGCGGACGTCAAAGTGCAGCTTGAGGAGATTGTAAGAGCGTCTGTACAAAGACTGAGACTGAAACATCACAGAGCTGAAAGAATTCCGCATGGAGGAGTGGGAACATCGTTCTTCCAGTCGATGTCAGAGACGGTAGACGGTTCTAGAAACATCTGACATCATTTCAGACAAAGGAGGAGATACAGCTATTAGGACAGAGGGGGTCTGAACTTTATCCTCACAAGAAAACGACATTTCTATTATTATATTTATAAATAATGTTTAAAGACGTTTCTTCAGGTGTGTTTAGTTATTTCACCTCCATCTCTCAGTGTAGATACAGTGAAGATCAGATCTCCAGATGTTTACATATGTTAGTCAAAAGTGTCCATGGGGGGTCCAAGCTTTTTCTCGTGGCTATACATAATTAAGCACATTTGATTTCTAATTTTACTACAGAACATTAAAGACGTTTGATTACATCTAAGAGGAGTGTTAGAAATGAAGTGTAACTCGCACATTACTTCTGCTCCATGTAGTATCTGCTGTACAGCTGTGTGGGAGGAGGAGGCTATTTCCAGTACAGAGCTGAGAGCTGATGGACCCGAACAACTATGGAGGTCATTCTGGATGGAGTGTATTTAAGCAGCTCACTGAGGCGGCAGTGCTCATCTAATCATCCAACATCAGAACCTGACCTCACTGATTCTACTGCATGCGTGGCTGAACACAATCAAATCCATGTCACAGCAATGTTCCAGCATCGGGCGGAAAGCCTGCCCAAAAGAGTAGAGGTTGGTACTACAGCAAAGGTGACTATTCTTGATTTCACAAGAAACTTCATAAGCAGGTGTCTACATACTTTTGGCCATACAGTGCACTAGAGCTGCTTTAAAGGTGTGAACGTGTACTTCTACCATTCTACCACTAGAGGCCAGCATTGCAGTAGAATCAACAGGTGAAGACTGCTGAGATGTTTGTGCTCAGTAATAGACGGCCCGGTCTCACCTCAACCCTGGAGATACACGTGTCCAAAAGTTTGTGGACAGGTGCTGTTGGAATCTGCAGAACTGAGTGAGAACTTTCAAGCTGCATGGGATGGATCATCACAGGACACCATCAGGAACCTCTACACCTCCATGCAGAGACGTCTGGCGTGTTGCGTTAAACCCGACGCCGTCCTGAGAGACACCACTTCTGTATGAGTAGATCAATAAATACTGATCAGATCAGACTACAGTTATCATCAGTTATTGATCCTGATCACCTTCATTTTCCTTCTCAACAGCACTGCAGTCCCACACTTGTGTCGGAGTGTCGCCGTAAGTGCACGATCAATAACCCGCAAGATGACCCACCAATAAAGAGCCACTCCAGGAGGTTTGAAGCAGTTTTAATGTCAAAGTCAAACTTTTACAGGTAACAACCAAACCCTTTCATACTGTTCCCAAGCCTTTGCTGCCGTTAAACACTAATCGGTTAAGCCGATCATTCACATCAGAGCGAGCAGGGAAGGCTGCCCGCCACTCGCACCACATAGAAACCAAAAGAAGAAGTAAGAAGTCACCAACGCCAGGTTCGGTTTCCTCGATAAGTGCAGGATTAAACACTGTTAGCATGCCGATCAGGGTTACAGTTCCTCGTCGTCTCTCTACAAGATAGTAGTAGCATGGAGGATGAGGAGCGGGTACGTGGTTCCAGTGTTCTTTGCTCTAGATAGATTAAAAAAAGCTCTGGAATGAGGGTTATGGGTCAGTCACTATGTTATGGCACCCCGTTGCCATTGGCCAGCAGTGAGTGAGTAGAAGGTCTGTAGGTAAACGTGCAGTAGAAAACGCAAAACGCAGTTCAATGTACAGAGTCTGTGTTCGGCCTCTCCCACCCCCAGCCCTGGCCCCACCCCCAAGAACCCCACCCATAAACTGTACAAGAATAATTACACACTGCTCTAGAACAGCAGATTTAGCCTAAGATTTTGCCTCTGGCGATGGAACCGCCGCAGCAGTGTTCCTTTAGATTCCACAGGCTCCCAGATTCAGAAACCCTGGAAGTCCAGTCCCGTGTTCTCCCCCATGGATAGGCAGAGCAAGTACCCCGTCCATGAGGTCTGTTCATGTGTGCCAGCTGGAGAACCTGGTGAGATTTTGGCATAGATGGACTGGAGTCCACCGGTCCGCACAGGACCAAAGGCAGCTCCGTGTTCAGATGGGAGAGATGAGTTCACACCACAGAGGACCAGGGTCGCACACACACACACACACACACACACACACACACACACACACACTTTAAACATCCACAATAGGGAGTGCTGGGAGGAGAGAGAGAGACAAAGACAGAGAGAGAACGAAGCAGACATCCAAGCCTGGCAAAATTAATTTCCAGCATTGGATCTGTGGATGTCAGGGAGTCAGTGTCAATATGCAGGACAGACATAAACAAGTAAGATGTCTGATGACGGCTATGTCCACATGTACTTGGGTATTTTTAAAAACATAGAGGGACATTTACCTCCCTCAAGAGACAAAAATGCTTGCATGAGCCCTGTAGGGGGCGATAGTGCCTCATAACGAGATTCAAAGTGTAAACGGAGCCTTATACCTCGATCCTTATTTGTACACTTCATAAACATTTTTATACACTATTTTACTCCTCAGTGACACTGCTGGACTGAGACCAGTCCATTGACCAGAAAGAATTAGCCCACAGCATCCTACGAGCAGCGTCCGGTGAGCACTGATGAACTCTGACGAGCTCTGACTTTACATCTATAAGGTGGAGATACTCGGTAGGAGTGTCTGATAAAGTGGACAGTGAATATGATCATGGTGACTGTCTCCTCTTTAAAATGGACGCAATGAAACGAGCACAAATGGCACACGTCTTTTGCACAAAACAGAACAGGGAACCCCGTTACGAAAGAAAGAAGAACGCATGGGGGTCCCGTCCTTTCAAACAGATGAAATGAATCGAACCAAAGCCCACACCATCGCAGACAAAAACCTCCAACGCAGATTAAGAATATCCAATTACATGTGGACAGGGTGGGGGTGGGGCACGTAAAGAAAGAGATAAAAGGTAAAGAGAGAGACAGGGAGAGAGAGATAAAGGAGATGAGACAGAAGCTACGTTTTGCATTTCCATCCACTACAGTTCTGCAAATAAACTTCCGATGCCGTAGTCGACCGTAGAGACCTAATGAGGGCCCAAACCTCTGCCCACCCCGACAACGTCCACTACACGCCTGGGTGTCCAAACACACCAGACAGCTGGGGAGAGTGTAGTGTGGAGCTATTTTTCCACACCAGCTGTGGATTCGGAATTGCATAACGTGGAAAGCAGCCTCTGAAAAGTTGTCATGATTGGACCATCTGTAGGGACAGTCCTTCCCCAGTCGTTCATCGGATTTTGGCTTCAGGGGTTTTCTACTTCAAAGTGTGTTTGCGATATTTGATGTTTTTTCTGAGATTTTGGGCTTTTGGCATTTAGGCATTTTGAAAATTCGCAAAAACAACAGGGTGGATGGAAATCCTGCTCAGATAGAAAAGAGAGAGAAAGGAAGGAAGGAGGCCTGTGACCGTTGCTACCTGAGTGTTAATGAGACGCGAGATTGAGAGTTTGCAACAGAGGAGCAACACTAGTGAGCCTCAAAAATACTGAAACGTCCAGCCTCGTCTGACACCAGGATCCACAGGGGACACTAACACAGACACACACACACACACACACACACACACACACACACACACACACAGTACAGGTTTACAGCAGGACTGGTACGGAAAGGCTCAAGATCAGCTGATCGTATTAAACCTGCATCGCTTCCGTGGATTTCTCTCCTTTTTGGAAAAGTTCGAGCTTCATTTGGGACGTTATTCCCCACACACTCATACACACTCTTATGTCCACACGCACACACCTTTTTTTTTTTTTTTGGAAGAGATTCCATCCCCAAGGAAAAAGAGAAGTTTTCTATTTTTATCCAAAAAGTTATCAGTAGCTTAAGTCATGCAGTGTCGTCTTTACAGAAATTTGGTTTACCTACGGTCTCTACGTAAAAACCATGATACAATACTCGCTTACTGGAGAGTATACAAGTAGCTCGGACGTGGTTTAATGCCCTGAAGTATGATGCACTTAAACAGATGATTAGTTACTGGATTATGCTCTAGCGCTCTCNTTGTCAGCCAGTCGTTTTTTGACCGAACGTCTGAAAGTTAGTTCTGCTAAAGTATTTGATGTTTACTAAGATCATATGTATTTTTCAAAATCAATTTTTACTCTCCAAACTTCTGACTGATGCCGCAGCTTTCTGGAAATCCTACTAATGTCATTGGGAGGCCTGTAGGGCCACCTCAATCCCGAGACTTCGTCTCACAGTGTGATTTGGAAGCTCTACTCCAGACTGGTGTGAAAAATTAATTGAGCGCCCAAAGGGGCGGACTGGAAACGTGTTTAGATTCTGAGTTTTAGACGAACCCCAGAATTCTGGCAGTGGAGGTTAGGTGTTAATTAAGTACGGCTGCTTCCAGCATCAATACGAGGAAAAGGGGGGTTTCTACTCAACTCCATGACTTTGGGTTGTTGTTCCAGACGCAGCCGCCCACCTTGAACCTCACCGGCGTAGATGAAGAGCAGGACCAAACGGTGGAAGGAAATAATATCGGTACTCTCATCAAGACAAGTGTAGGACTGATATAACAACAGAATCACAGGTTTTTGTGCCGCAGTGTGTTTTCTCAGGGCTAAAAGTAAAAGTGTGAGGAGTGTGAAGGAAGGATGGATCTCCACGGTGGAAGCCATCCAAATTTAACATTAAAAACAGCTTCCAAAGGAGCAACGGTGGGTCCTGGCAGCTGTTTCAGAGACTAAGAATCAAAGGCCGGTCGTGTGAACGGAGCTGTCCCCGATTCCTTTGGTTGCAAATCAAAACACTACAGCGTCTGGAGAGTTTACTCTACCAGCTATAAGAGCCTGACACCAGAAGAACCGTAAACACTGTTATTTACTCGGAAACTATCAGCTTTCAAGGACATTTGGACAATATTAGTTCACACATGACCACAAACACATGCACTCACTGGCCATTTTATTAGAAACACCCACCTTGTGTTTTATCACTGGCCACTTTAATAGAAACACCCACCTTGTCTTTTATCACTGGCCACTTTATTAGTAACACCCACCTTGTGCTTCATCGCTGGCCACTTTATTAGAAACACCACCTTGTGCAACATCACTGGCCACTTTATTAGAAACCCCACCCTGTGCTTCATCACTGGCCACTTTATTACAAACACCAACCATGTGCTACAGACTATCGCACACTGAGGAGCAGCAGATGATCTACAGCCTGTAACTGAACTCCAGCTGGGTGGAGCTGTAAAGGAGGGGTTTCTGATAAAGTGGCCACTTCAAGGACGTTTGAAGGCCACGTTCACGGTGAACATGTGCAGCTGACCGTGCTTTCATACACTATTGTAAAGTGCTGCTGCTGGCCACAGCCAATCAGATCACACTCCATTCATTCCAGCAGCACCAGTGCATGAAGAAGCGGTGTCCTTGAGGAGGAGCTGAGCTTCAGGAAATGCCACAGAAGATCCAGAATTAATAGTAAACAACAGCTGAGCGTCCATTTCAGAGCTGTGGGCGGTGGCTTATAGACGAAATCGGTCAGTAGGTGAAGGGGCTACTTCATCAGACACACAGAGAGTGGGCCTTTATTTATATCCCCCACTTTTATTCATCACATGCTTTATGTTTGGCTCTCTGACCCCACCAGATACACACTCCCACACTCACACACACACACACACACACACACACACACACACACACACACACACACGCACACACACACACACATACACACAGACTCAGAGACACATTCACATGTGCAGTGATGGATGGTGTTATTACCTTTGGTTCTTTGAGGGCACTCGAGGCTTTAGAGGGCAGAAACACACTCTCTATCATTAATGATTAATTGCACACACACACACACACACACACACACACACACTCATGCCATACCATGACACAGAGCAAACCAAAATCTATTCAATTATACAAAAATCATCACATCCAATTAAACCCTCCTCTAATCAGCACCACAGAGAAGCAGCCCGAGTCCTAATCAATACCACATATTAGTAAACTCTTAGTAATCTGATCACAGAGCAACATCATCAGATCCATACACAATAATAGAGCCGAGAAACAGAATCAGACACCAATAGTACCAGTAACAGCACCAGTCCTATGACTAGTTTCTAATATATAATACAGTTGTATTTATGTATATACCCTGTCACAGGGTAACACAGTAATTTTGGTTATTGTGGACAAGTTCTCCAGGGCAGGCCATTTAATTGCCCTGCTGAAGCTGCCATCTGCAAGGAG
>JAVGWO010000409.1:0-10585 GCA_034509495.1 Acestrorhynchus altus | reverse complement strand
ATAATAATGGTAATAATGGTAATAATAATAATAATAATGATAATAATGATGATGATAATAATAATAATAGTAATAATAATAGTAATAGTAATAATAATAATAATAATAATAATAATAATAATGGTAATAATGGTAATAATAATAATAATAATGATAATAATGATGATGATAATAATAATAATAATAATAATAGTAATAATAATAGTAATAATAATAATAATAATAATAATAGTAATAATAATAATCATAATCATAATCATAATCATAATCATAATATTTTCTAATCATATTGTCTTTTGTTCAGTATCACCTCCTCAGACATTGGTAATTGATGTCTTCTCTCTGCGTCTCTTCATTATAAAGTGAATCAGCTCTGATGTGTGAAATTGGTCATGAATGCATTATTGGCTGTAAGGTTTTCCACCCTGTTATCTAAACGATTCAGAGCTTGTGATGGAGATGAGCAGAACCCACATGAACCCACATGATGTTCTGCAGTTCCTCACTAATACCATACAGTCAGGTGACTCCGTCATTTGAGTAACAGGGTGGTAATTAAGTGTTTATTGTGCATTTTTACAAGTGAGAACGTAAATGAAATGTTTACCCAAAGCTCTGATTCTGTCTCCACAAAGCTGCTCATTGAGCCAGGCTGGGTTCAGAACCGGTTCTGTTCATGAAGGAGACTCCAGAACACATTCCATCTGTCTCTCCCTGAACCAATCTGAAATACTGCGTAACAATAACTGTGTACAATTCTTATTTCGGAGACAGATTTGGGGTTTGTTTTGATTGTGATCATGTGAATGGTCTGATTAAATTTGCTGTAAGTTCCTGTAACTGGATCTGGTGGCCCGTCTCAGCCACGTCTCCTGAGATTATCATCTGAAAGGAGCACCTAGTTGAATAAAGCTGAAGAATGATCAGTCACTTTCACACAGCAGAGCCACCAGTCAGTGCTGATAAAGATCATAATGAATAAAGTCATTCATTTACTCCGTTAATTCATGTAAGTTGTGTTATTTATAACAGTGTTACTGTGTTCTGAAGCTGAGCTGAGAGCAGGAGCAGACTGAGGAGCAGGTCTGAGGAGCAGGAGCAGACTGAGGAGCAGGTCTGAGGAGCAGCAGCAGACTGAGGAGCAGGTTTGAGAGCAGCAGCAGACTGAGGAGCAGGTTTGAGGAGCAGCAGCAGACTGGAGGAGCAGGTTTGAGGAGCAGCAGCAGACTGAGGAGCAGGTTTGAGGAGCAGCAGCGGACTGAGAGCAGGTCTGAGCAGGAGCAGACTGAGATCAGGTTTGAACAGCAGCAGACTGAGGGCAGGATTGAGCAGGTTTGAGAGCAGCAGCAGACTGAGGATCAGGTTTGAGGAGCAGCAGCAGACTGAGGAGCAGGTTTGAGGAACAGCAGCAGCAGACTCGGCAGGTTGAGCAGCAGCAGACTGAGGAGCATGTTTGAGGTGGCAGCAGACCCCAGGGAGCAGGTCTCAAGCAGCAGCAGACTGAGGAGCAGGTCACAGAGAGCAAGGAGCAGACTGAGGATCAGGTTTGAGGAGCAGCAGCAGACTGAAGAGCAGGTCTCAGAGCAGCAGCAGACTGAGGAGCAGGTCTGAGAGCAGGAGCAGACTGAGGATCAGGTTTGAGGAGCAGCAGCAGACTGAGGGGCAGGATTGAAGAGCAGGTTTGAGGAGCAGCAGCAGACTGAGGATCAGGTTTGAGGAGCAGCAGCAGACTGAGGAGCAGGTTTGAGGAGCAGCAGCGGGCTCAGGGCAGGTTTGAGGCAGCAGCAGACTGGGGAGCATGTTTTGAGGAGCAGCAGCAGACTGAGGAGCAGGTTTGAGAGCAGCAGCAGACTGAGGAGCAGGTCTGAGAGCAGGAGCAGACTGAGGATCAGGTTTGAGGAGCAGCAGCAGACTGAGGGCAGGATTGAAGAGCAGGTTTGAGGAGAAGCAGCAGACCCCGAAATTCAGGTTTGAGGTAGCAGCAGACGAGGCAGAGTTTGAGGCAGCAGCAGACTGGGAGCATGTTTGAGGAGCAGCAGCTTGGGCCCCGAGGAGCAGGTCTCAGAGCAGCAGCAGACTGAGGAGCAGGTCTGAGAGCAGGAGCAGACTGAGGATCAGGTTTGAGGAGCAGCAGCAGACTGAGGGGCAGGATTGAAGAGCAGGAGCAGACTGAGGATCAGGTTTGAGGAGCAGCAGCAGACTGAGGAGCAGGTCTAAGAGCAGGAGCAGACTGAGGATCAGGTTTGAGGAGCAGCAGCAGACTGAGGAACAGATCTGAGACCAGCTACTCTCTGAGGAGCTGTGTGTGTGTGTGTGTGTGTGTGTGTGTGTGTGTGTGTGTGTGTGTGTGTGTGTGTGCGTGTGTGTGTGCGTGTGTGTTCTGGCAAAGGTAAAGTGACATAAGACTGTGATAGGTAAACCGGTTATAACTGCAGTAACACTCTTTGACCACGTGGGGGCTGTCTTACTCTGAGAACTGAAGGCCTGCTCAGGAGTGGACGGGGGTGACACCCATGCAGAACCCATTATTTGTAAATGAGATTTGTTTAAAGAACCTCCATATATTGGTATGTTCTAGCCTCAACCTGTTGGCCATTTCAGTGTTCTTTACACAAACTGAGTATTTACTCTATTGTTACCTAGAACCATTACACAGAAATACAGTTTGTGTCTCAGCTATACCTGTTAATATCTAGAACCTGTTGGGAATTTACTCCAGATGTTTACTCAGATTATCTCCAGACAATGGAAGTTAATGTAAATTAGGGTCTTGTTTTTCTCATTGTAGAGCATTTCTATTGGTCACAGTTATCTACAGGGTCCCGTTATTAACAAATGGAGATACATGTTTTTCATTAGAGAGCAGAAATAAATCTGAAAAGCATGAAAACGTTGAGCCAGTCCTTTAAGGTCGTACACGTCCTTTCTCACAGGCTTTGTTGAAGGGCTGACTGACAGTGGGGGAAGACACACCGTATGAATTTGTGATTTGTGATATTAAAAGAACGTACAGATGGTATATACAGTGGTGCATATTTGATGAAGCATGTTTCTTTAAGAAACCCATTTCATAGGGTCCTAAAGGTTCCATCAGGAGTCAAGTGTCAATAATCCAACATATGATATTAATAAGCAGTCTGTGTTTCCCATAGAGAACGACAGAACCAGTCAGAACCATGTACAGTATAAATATTTATTTTCATGGTTAACAGAAGGAGGACAGAAGGAAATAAAGTGCATTTCAGGAGTTCTGAGCTTTCAAGTAAAAAGTTCCTTCCGTTCAGTCTGATCCGAGGTTCTGGAGGGGGTTCCATCATGCTGAGGTCTCGAGCAGGAAGACGGAGAAACAGGATTCAAAATATATTGAGAGAAAAGAGAGTCTTCATATTACATGCTGTGTGTGTGTGTGTGTGTGTGTGTGTGTGTGTGTGTGTGTGTGTGTCTGTGTGTGTGTGTGTGTGTGTCTGTGTGTGTGTGTGTGTCTGTGTGTGTGTGTGTGTGTGTGTGTTGGGGAGGGTCTTACACTCATAATTACAGGAGTTGCTCGTTTATAGCACTCTTATGCAAACTTACATCTTTACAAACAAGCAGCCTGAGTTTCAACCCCTAAACTCAAAGCCAAATCCAACCCAGGAACAGACCTGGATCTGCCACCTGTGGTAGAACCACATTAAACTTAGCTCCACAGTAAAGAAACAAAGAAACAAACCCACCAACATGTCCTCATATTTATATCACACATGAGGACACAAACACATGAGCAGAACCTCATTCAGACAAAGCAAAAATAAACTTCCCTTTGCAGTTAGACGGGCACTCCGGCCTGACACTAAAACACTGCTGTGGACACGCCCACGCTCCGCCTACTGTGAAGCTCAGTAGACTTTACGCTTCTGATGAGGTATCTTACACTGCGTGGTACCTACTGCACTCCATTCTATCCCTGGAACAGGGTGCTATTTTAGTACCTGCTCAATTGGTTCTAAGCGAGTTGAGTAGGGACTATGCAGAGCTCTGATTGGCCAGAGAGAATGGTGAAAAGCACCACTCTACATGAAGACTGTTGCTGTGCAATGTGCTACTGTGAGATGAAAAAGATGTATCTCCAAACAATGATGTTACAGAAGAAGGCAAAAATGTTCTTAACTCTGACTGAAGTTAATGTAAACTGAAAGTCATATTTCTATTGGCCTCAGGACAAAAACGAAAAATGGACAAAATGGAGATACATGGTTTTCATTGGGCAGCAGCCATATGCTGTTAATGTTGCAGTGTTGTATTGAGAAGCTGCCAATCGAACATCACTATTACATGTTTTCATTATATTTTCCTTAGAACAGGATATTTTCTCCCGCTGTCTGACTGCACACTAGCTAAGTTAGCGGCTAACTGGCTAAAGCTACAATAATAAACACACGTCCAGCTTAAATATTCATCTAAAAACTGAGACGCAGAAGGGAATGTATGCTGCTTGCGTTTGCGTTTGTATGCTGCTTGCTTTGTGTTAGTTGCTTTACATCATTTTTAGAGAAAGTGTCGATTCACAGCACACACTCTCATCTGGAGCAGCTTAGAGGCTTCCTCGTATTGCAGAGCAGTGGTAGAACAGCATGGTTACTCAGACTGGGAATTGAACTGGTGATGTTATCTGTTACTGGAATAAGAAACCCAAAGAAGAAATGACCGCAAAACTCCACTCAGACTCACTCCACTCCATGTGCATTATTTTACCTGAGCATCGCATGAGCCAACCACATCCCAAATCGGGGTACACTCCAATCAATACACATCAAATAAAGCACCTTAAGGTCGTAAAGCTACATGCAGTCATTTTCTTCAGTTTGATGAGTTTAAATTCAGATTTAAACCTGCAGTGTGAACAAAGCCTCCTAAACCTCAAAGCAGTTTGTAGAAGATCCATTTCTCAGACCTGAGGGAACCCACCTCCGTGGGGTGATTAATGAGCATCTGTGCGGATACAGTAGCAGGTTCACAATTTCCACTCTACTGTCCATTCATCACGGAGAAGAGATATTCTTCTGTGTGTTCTTCAGCTAAGCTGAACAGTGTAATTGACAATCTGCGTCTATGAGCAAAGCCAATACGTTCAGTTGCTGAAACAACTTCATTCACTCGTTCTCTTTTATGTCCCTTGTGTGGACATCATACAGAGTCCCACCAATGATTTCTTATGTTTTTTGAAGAAACAGCAGTGCTGCTGGAGTGTTTAAACACTGTGTCCACTCACTGTCCACTCTATCAGACACTCCTACCAAGTGTCTCCACCTTGTAGATGTAAAGTCAGAGACAGAAGCTCATCTGTTTCTGCACAGTTTGTGTTGGTCGTCCTCTAGTCCTTCATCAGTGCTCACAGGACGCTGTCGGCTGGTGAATTGTTGATTGGTGGACTGTTCTCAGTTCAGCAGTGACACTGAGGGGTTTAAACACTCCAGCAGCACTGCTGTGTCTGATCCACTCGTACCAGCAACACACACTAACACCACCACCACGTCAGTGTGACTGCAGTGCTGAGAATGACCCACCACCCACATAATAGCTGCTCTGTGGTGGTCCTGTGGGGTCCTGATCATTGAAGATCAGGGTGAAAGGAGGAGAATAAAGTCTGCAGAGAAACAGATGAACTACATTCTGGAGCTCCTGTATGGTCAGAGGAGCTGATTGGATGGACAGAGGGAGGAGAAATGAGGAGGTGGTTATAATGTTATGGCTGAGTATGGCTCTCACTACAGAAAATGTGAAAACTCATTACTGAAAATCTAGCAGTGCATTTTCAGAAACAAACTGTTGACTATATACAGTACTGTTGGCGTAAAACTCTTTTGTGAATGTCCTGTGCTTTAGCTTTTCTCTGGCATTTTTAAGTGCAAGTTTTCCCCTTTGGTGACATTGATGTTTATTTATTTGTGCTATATGCAGCCTTTAGGTGGCTTTGCAGCTTTGAAGCCATAGTCTATATTCCCGTCTCCTCCAAAAACACACATTTTCACCCATACGTGACGCCAAACATGGGCATGTTATCTGGGAAGATCATCTCAATGTGCTCACAAGGACCAGCAAGGGCAACAGTCACTTTTGTCTAGCCACATCGTTGGCGAGAACAGGAACAGCTTCGGCGCAAACTGAAGCAGGAAAGGCGACAGTATATTTGGATTTCTGACATGTGCAAAATCATTAGAATTATCCCTTTTTCTTCAGCTACTTGACCTGACTTATTCTAAAAAGAAGGAACACACAGAGGTGGGATCAGTGGTTGGCATGGACATGTCTCCATACCCACCACATCATATCTCTGACTCGCTCTTGTATGTCAAGGGATCTAGAGGAAGAGTCGACTGCAGAATGTCAAATTCTATCTGGTTGTCCATGTCCAGCACGCAGAGGACGTTGCTGGATGTCATTGTTGCTGTCTCCTGGAACATTTTTTGGAAGTCTTTGGGAACACCTGTTGTGGTCATTGATGTCAGATCCATTTGCAGGGTCGCTATTTCCTCTTCTACATTCTCCATTTTCCTCTCCTCCTCTTCTTCTTCGCCAGAGAAGAGAGCCACCTCGTTCTCATAGCAGAAGGCGCTGGGTGAGTGGGGCGGTCGCAGGTTCTGTGACCTACGGCTGATTGGTGTCCCCGAGCGTGAAGAGGCAGAAGAACGGTGACTTTGCAGCTCGCTGAGCCCCTTAGCACTGCAGACCGGGGTAGATGGAACCTCATAGGTCTTGTGGAAACGAGCATAATCCACTTGGTAACGATCACGGTCTTCAAAGATGACCGGCTCAAATCGGTGCCCCCAGAGGATTTCTCTAGAAAGGTATGAACTCCTAGCTTGTGTGGTCATGGCAGTAGCCTCCACCATGCCTTCAAGGATGACCACAATCTCAAAGTCATCCATTTCCAGGTCTGCCCGGCTCATCCCCCACAATGGTGAGTCTTCATCAATCTCATGGATGATCACCAGTGGAGACACCAAGAAGAGTCGGTCGATGCCTTCGTCATAACCCACGTTCAAGTCTGTCTGCTCCAGTGGAATAAACTCTCCCTCAGCGGTGACATATGGACGGATCAGCTGTGCCCGTACGTGGGCTTCCACAATATGGCTCTTCCGGAGGTTCCCAACACGCCACATCAGGCAAAGCTTTCCATCCCTCAGGGAAATAACTGCATTCTGTGAGAACATAAGTGTTTGATTCCGCTTTTTGGGTCGGGCCATCTTTGCCATGATGGTGCCAATCATGAAAGAGTCAATAATGCAACCCACAATGGACTGTACCACCACCGTCACCACGGCCACTGGGCACTCCTCAGTGACACAGCGCCAGCCATAGCCTATGGTGGTCTGAGTCTCAATGGAGAATAGGAAAGCCCCCACAAAACCCTCAACGTGAAGTAAACATGGAGTCCACGATTTGCTTATTCCCTCCTTTGAGCGTTGCAGACTCTGGTCAAAGTCCCCATGTGCTAAGGAAACAGTGTAGAATATCACTCCAAAGATCAACCATGATGCCAGGAAAACAGAGCAGAATATGAGCAGCAGGTATCGCCAGCGAATGTCCACACAGGTGGTAAAGATATCTGCTAGGTAGCGCCGAGGCTTGTCATCCAAGTTGGAGAAGACCACGTTACACTGGCCATTCTTCTTCACAAACCGACTTCGCAGTTGTCCCCGGCCCATGGTGGAGATCTTTCCATTGTAGGTGTTGTCCATAGCCCCACTCAGCCCGGTGCCACTGAGGGCACTGCTGGGCGAGGGCACGCGGCTAGGTGATCCGTGGCCGTTGTGAAGGCCCAGTGTTGAGATTTTCAGGCCTTCCTCATTGGGAGAAACTATGCTGTACCTGTGGGATGAGGGAGCAGAGAGTTCTGGGTCAGAAAAACGAGGGAGAAGGGAGGAGAACGAGTCACAGCTTGGTATTTGTGGTATTTGCAAGGGCTGAGAGACAGGAAGAGGACGAGCTTTAAGACCTGCCATAATCTCATCGTGTCTCGCTTGTTCTTTCCAGTGTCCCTCTGAAAGGACATGTCATGACTAAGCATAGACTCCGCAGACTCTAGGGGCTAAATCGTGACTCATGTTAACCTGACGCACTGCTAACGCAATTCATAAACCATAGAATTCTTCCCCCTGCTGCCCTCTATCACCTGAACTATTCCGTCCCTTAACAGTCAGGAGTCGACTGACCCCTAGCCCTTCCCAAGCCCCTTCGGACCCTTCCCTATTGCGTCTCCCTTGTCTGTTGGCTATGAATAGCAGTCAGAATGGGGTGTGTGTTACCTGGCCCTCTCGTCCAGAAGGGATTACCTAAGAAGGTGAGCTGTGTTTAGCCATATGAGGATTGCGGTCAGTGCAGATTTAGGGATTATAATCTGAGCCTTTCCCCCAGCAGCATATTAGCTTTGCAGTACCCTGCTCTCTGCCGCTGCTGGACGGACAGCGGGGCAGTTAGTATAGGGGTGGTTTAGAGAGAGTGTGTTTTAGGGGCAGTTTAGGATATTAGGATGTTTATTATTGAACACAATAATGACAATACAGTATATCATACTGAACAAAGACATAATTCATTATGAATTCGGTAAGAATACAAATACATTACTGTCAGAAAATAATAATTCAAATGATATAAACGCAGTCTGGTGGAGCTGATCAACGTTTAAAACAATTCCAACATACTAGGAACTCTTCCACTTACCCATATAAGCAAATGTATAAGTAAATCTATAGACTTATATGTCTATAGATACCTGTTTATCCATCTATGTATGTATTTTTATATGTATGTGATTGATAGATTGGATTATTTAAGGGTTTTTTAGTCAAGGCAGTTAACCTGTACACAACCATGATAACTGAAGAACCACGTTAAAGCATTTGCCAGGTTAGATGCTCCTACTCAAAAGAACTTTTACTTTTCACCATTGTTACTAAGAGTGTAACTTCAAGACATATAAATTCAATATAATATTTGATTATTTCATAATTTATTATCTCTGTCTCATTACGACAGACTCGTCTCAGACAGGAAAACCAACACATGTAAAAACAATGCATTTTTACAGTGTAATAATTCATCATTATAGCATGTTATGGATCCTGGAATAACTCGATGTCAAGATCCTGTAACATATTGAACATTTAGAGAATTTAAGCCTACATTTCTATACAACAGCAGACTTTATTGATATGAAAAGAGATAAAGCTTCTGAACTGAAGTATATCGTTGAACATAATCAAACACACACGTATAATAAAGATGTGTGTGGTTTATGAGGGTGTCTTAGCAACAGTTGGGACGTGGAACTGTTGTATGTTCTGTTCCTAATCAGTGTCCGTGGGTACATGGATCCGTCATGGTTCTGGCTCTCGAAATAGAGAGGATTTTCCCGTGAGGGCTGGTTCAGATAGGCAGGAGAGTACGTGCCTGTCCTCACCCACACAGCGCACCACACACGCCTAAACACACAGTGCTGTTTGTTCAGTTTGTGTCTCTATATCTGGAGGAAAGAAGGCTTCTCTTAGTTCTGTATCTCTGCAGACGGCTCTCTTACAGCTTTATCGCCGATATTAATATATAAACACAGAAACAAAGCAACTACAACAGGCTTTGGGTCATCTTCTCATCTTCCCATCGACTGTACCACTTAATCAGCATCTGACTTCTTCTCCTCTCACTCTCACACACTTTTAAACATCATTAATAGAAATGTAACTTTCTGACATCGACTGGAAGAACGACGTTCCCACTCCTCCATGTGGAATTCTTTCAGCTCTGTGATGTTCCAGCGTCAGTCTTTGTACAGACTCTCTTACGTTCTCCTCAAACCCCCTCTGATACAATAAAGATCTCATAGTGGTTTCTATGATGGAGAGATCTCCACACCCTGCTGCAGCAGAGCAGCTCCAAACCATCACACTTCCACCACCATGTTCACAGCTGCTATGAGCTTCTTCTGCTCAAATGCTGTGTTTGGTTTGTCTTTGTCTTTGTCTCGGTATTCTCTGGAAAATTCAGAGAGCTCTTTGGATCTGATCATGATGATCCCACTCACTTCACCAATCAAGAGAAAACCAAACTAATGTCTGAGGTTTAAATAAGACAGTCTCCTCCAGAGTCCTCTCTAACGATGGTCTGATCATTAGCAGCTGATGTTCTGTACCAGATTCTAATTTAGGCCTTTTAAGTCGTAATACGTGTAGGTGTGTCCTAACTTTATCACATGTACGTCCTTAGACAGAGAGACTGTACCTGTTGGCTCTGTTGGTGCCCATGGTGTTGATCATGAAGCTCTGAGTGTCCAGAAGTCAAAGGGGTCAGGAAAGAGTCATTCTCTTCGTCTACACCCAGAGATTCGGAATCGGCATCCTGGCACTCTGCAGCTCACACACTCATGCTTACACACACACACACACACACACAGACACACGCACACACAAACACAAACATACACTTCACAGGTTCTGCAGACACACACACACACACATACACAAAAAGAAAAAAGAAAGAAAATAACAGGAACGGTTAGAGAAGTGTAGAGGAAGTTCACTTCCAGCTACTTGTGTATTTAGGGGGCTATGTG
>JAVGWO010000408.1:0-10588 GCA_034509495.1 Acestrorhynchus altus | reverse complement strand
GAGACTCTTAATCTCAGGGTCGTGGGTTCGAGCCCCACGTTGGGCGGCTGTGTTTTCTTGGAAGCCCTCAAGGGGGCATTGTTGGATTACACTCCTCAGAGTGTCAGTGTCACTGCAGTGCTGAGACTGACCCACCTCCCACATAACACCTGCAATAATATAACACCAATAAAATGCACAGTGATCGCAGAAGCAAGGACCTGCTCAACATTAAATAGAACTTTATAGATTTTTTTTATTTTTATTTTTTAGATAATAGATGTTATGGTTGATCAGTTGATAAAATGTTAAAATTAAAATGCACTGATTCTTTGAAGAATAATTCGTCATGTTAATTAATTAATTAAATAATTAATCATGTTACTGCAGAGGTTCTTAACCTTTTTCACAGTGTGACCCCCTTTTAGGCTCCAGTAAATTTTGCGACCTCCCCCTACCCTCGGGAAAAAAACGGTATCAATAACTCCTAAAATATTCCAAGTACTTCTAATCATTTTTCTCACTCTCTTTGTTTTTCTCTAAGCTGATGTTCCTCTAGTGCAGGGGTCGGCAACCTTTAACACCCAAAGAGCCCTTTGGACCCGGTTTCCATGGAAAATAAAACACCGGGAGCCGCAAATAATTTTTTACTTCTAAAATGGAGAGAACACTGTATATATTGCTTTTTCTTCCCTTTACACTTTGTATAAACAACTATATTGTGTTTGAAATCCAATAAAATTAGATATTATTTATTTAATGAATGCTTTTTGAACATTTTGAATTCTTAAAAAAAGCAACCCTGGTTAACGGGACTTCAGCTCCTGAAGCTCTGCGCAGAGCATCTGCAGATATGAGCTGTATGAAGTCACCTTCACCTTTGCAGGACTGTGAGCTGTCTCTGTGTCTGTGAGCAGTGTTTGTTTTTAACATAGTTCATGGTGGAGAACAGCTGCTCACACATATAAGTGAATCTGAAGATCGACAGGACTTCAAATACACATTTCTTCATGTTTATATGGGTGTCGGGATGACATTCCATGTTTCAAACACAAGTTTGTCCTGGAAGGTTCTCAATATCACTCCATTTTTTATTCTGAAAAAGAGATTCTTGAACATCTTCAATATCCTCTGTAAAGCGTTTGAATTCGGACACCCACATGTCTTCGTCAGCTATGTCAGTCAGATCCAGATCCAGCTCCGGCTTCAGATTCGGATCCAGATCAGGTTGATTTACACCTGCCGGGTTTTGGCGGTAAACCGGCTTCCACAAGTGTGACGCTTATTTTGAGCGACGGAAAATAATGAAGTATAATTTTAGATCTGAATAATCTTCCAATTTACAATGAAAATTGAAAAAAGAATGAACGCAATAAAACACATCTCAATCAAACACTTATAATGTATTTTCCTAAGCCACGCGGAGCCGCAGTATAAGGAGGAAAGAGCCGCGGGTTGAGACCCCTGATCTAGAGCGTTTTGCGTCCTAACTTCCAATTCGACCTTCTACAAAACGCTCCGTTTTAATCCAGTTTGGTTGACGTGCTGAGCTACAATGTGCATGCGCTAACCTGAATCAAGATTCAGATGGAAGAGTCGAGCAGAACGGCGAGCGAGTCGGTTTGATTCAGTGAAAAAAAAAGTTCTAAAAATGCTCTATTTTAAGCCACGTCCTTCATGCGAGACACTCCTTCAAGACTGAGATTAATGCAGCGTGAAAAAGTTTAGGGCTTAAATCTGATTCATCGCACATTTAGCTGACAAAACGTCTTAATTAGTGTCACATTCGCGACCCCCCCTATAACTCATTCTCCTTTATTTGGCTTGATAGCAGGTATATGAACTGGTGTGTTTTATATTTAGTCATGTTTAATTGTACAAGCGGGGGGTTAGTTTAAAATGTGTTCGTTGATTGGGCAGTCGGTGAGCTCATTAACATGTACTCTGGCTTATATCTTAAACTCTGGTTTTGAGTTTCACCTGATTGTGCCACCTCGACCAATCAAGGTCAGGTCAAGGCTTTTTTATTTTCATTAAATCTGAGTACAGATACACAGTGCAATGAAATTACGTTCCTCTGGAAACATGGTACAACATGTAACAATAAGACAACGTAAAGTGCAAGCACTACAATAGATACAGTAGACCAGAGACAATTTAACAGACAGGAGTGTGCACTACCGAATGGTACAATAAAATGTTTGTGGTGATAAGGTGCAAGAGATATGTAACATACTGTAACATACAGATGTACATGATAACAGCAGTTACTGAGGTAGAGAGATTATAGTTTTTGGGTGAGCAGCAAATATTGCTGATAAGGATAGGGAGGTTCCAATCTCTGTGTGCTGGTGTATGTGGAGTGCTGGGTGGGTAGAATACAGTCTTTGTGTTTGGTACAGTGTTTGGGTGTGAGGAGTGGTGTGGGGTTCAGTTCAGTCCCTGTGTGAGTGTGGGTGTGAGGAGTGGTGGGGGATTCAGCTCTGTCTCTGTGTGTTCAGGAGTCTGACTGCCTGGAGGACGAAGCTGTTGCAGAGTCTGGTGGTGGAGGCTCGGATGCTCCGGTATCTTCTGCGACACGGCATCAGAGTTAAGAGACTGTGTGAGGGGTGGGTTGGGTATTCCACAGTGCTGGTGGCTTTGCGGATGCAGTGAGAGGTGAAGATGTCGGTGATGGAGGGGAGAGAGACTCCAATGAGCTTATCGGCTGTCCTCGCTATCAGCTGTAGGGTCTTGCCATCCGTGATGGTGCAGTTCCCAAACCAGACGGTACTGCAGGTGCTCAAGATGCTCTCTATAGTCCCTCTGTACTATATATGGTAGGCTAAGAAAATGCATTAGAGGTACACTAGACGTACACTAGTTCAGTTGTCATCATTAGAGGTATTCAGCATTTTTTTTCTACTTAAACTCAGGAAATGCTTCTTTATGAACTGGATCAAGTGTATTAACAACTGGATAAAACTGGAAAACAATTAAATGTGCAGAGGTCGAGAAAAGGGTATACTAGCACATTTCAGAAATATGACCTCATTTAAAGTGATATATTTCAAGCTTTTCCAGATTTTGTTTTATTGTAATTTAAATATTGTAATAATCTGGGGTTCTGTATCTTCATGAGGTATAAGACATCCTGATCAACAGTAACATTTGAAATGTTTTAACATTCCTCTGTCTTTTATGTAAAGCAGTATTTTTGGGGAAATCCAAAGGCAAGCCAGTGACTGAGAGAAAGTGAAACCAAGCATATATCTCTCTCAAGTCATTTCAGTCTGCAAGTCCATCCAGTCTGCAAGTCCATCCAGTCTAATCTGAGGGATTTTAGCAGGACTTTATATACACTGTGGAAGAGGTAGAAGAGGAGTTGAAGGAGGGGTAAATGGGGGATGAAGGTAAGGTCACTTGGGGTAATACACAAAGGTGGGTTGGTTGTATTACCATATAAACAGAGTAATCTGCATAAAGACAATGGAGACAGTTAGGTGACCATCATCACTCTTCAGGGTTAGTTTGACCAGGTTGATTGTAATCATCATATAAATAGAGTTAAAGACCAGAGATGACAATTTGCTAAGACAATGACTTAAGATTGTGTATGGTGAATATGGTCTCTCAGTATAAAGTGCACCTCGAGAAAGTTATCTGGAGTTATTCAGACTGTTGGACTGGAAGCAGAAAGAAGAAAACTGCAAGCATGAAAACAATATACAGCATCTCTGGTGAGGTAAGTTATCTTATTTAAGGAGGATTCATTTAAGAGAATAATTTTAATCTATTATGGTGTTAACCTTATTAAACAGTAACCCAAAACCATTATAACGGTTAAGAAATTCACTGAATAAAGTTCTCATTCTGCTTATATAGAACAAAGGTAGATGACGATAATAGGGTTTTTAGAAGAGGTATCAGTGATATCTTTATTATGGTACTATGGTCACACGATTGAGTCTTTGTGCTTAAAAATGAGAAAAGCATATGAAGCTGTATCTTGTAAAACAAAACCAAGCAAAACATGAAAGTAGGATTTCATTGGGTGCTATTTTTTCCTATTGTATGTTTCGCATCATATATCTTATTGTATATTGTTATTCAGCATAAATATGTATTGTAAGGCATAAATACTGTATGTATTGATAGGTAAACAACTATATTAGATCAGGAATAACATTAATCTGCAGTGTGGACATTAATTATCTAAATTAAATCCACATGTCCTTATCATGATGAAAATAATTATGAATTTGATTATAATGATGAAACAAATGAATTGTTTCATAACATACCTAATATGAATGTGTTCTCATCAGTTAACAGAGGCAAAAGATGTGGAGCAAGCCAAAGAATCAAGCTCAAATGAAAGCCCATCTGCAAATGGAATAGATGACTTTACAACCATTAAGAATGAAAGTGAGTTAGGTATAATTAATGCTAATATGATAATGTTGCACTATCCAAATCAGTGTCTTATGGAACAATCATATTTCACATTTCAGATAACACAATGAACAGAGATGAGCTCCTGAGGGTTGTCTTCCCTTCATCCACCACCACATTAGTGACACACATTTGTCACATTAATGATGTGGACAAGAAGAACATCTATGTGTTGAGTGCTGGAAGATCCAAAGAGTTTTTTATTTTCCCAAAAGAAAAGATCTCAGTCTTGCTTCAGGAAGCATGTTACTGGGCTGAAAAGAAGCCAGAAAAAATGAAACTCATTTTTGAAGGTGAATAACACAATTCTAAGACCAGTTTGGTTAATACACTGTGCTGCATGAAAGTTTGTGAACCCTTAAGAATTTTCTGTATTTTAGCAGAAATTTGAACTAATTCTTCATCTGATTTCTTCATCATGAAGTCCTAAAAGTAGATATGAAGAGCCAAATTAAACAAATAAGACATAAATACTACACTTGATCATTTATTTGAGGAAAAAGATACATCATTGTTTCAGGTCCTTCCATAACATTGATAGTGGACAAGGTCAGGACTTTGACTTGGCCATTCCAAAACATTGACATTAACTTGTGTCAGCTTCCGGGCAGATGTCCTGACATTTTCCTTCATAATTTTCTGGAAAAAGTCAGGCTAATCTGTCCACAAAACCATGTTTCAATAACCTAGGCACTAACCTGGTTATTTAGCAAACTGTTTTGAAACCCTGTCATGCACACCGTTTCTGTTCTATGTTCTATATCACGGCCTCATAAACATTACCATTAGAAAGGCCTTTTGTTGCTTAAAAGTTACCTAGTCTGAGAGACCTCAAAGACTATTGCACACCTTGCTCTTGGTGTGATCTTTGTTGGTCTAGTACTTATTATGTTTTTTCTTACTACTCACAGATATATAATATTGGAAGTATTCATCCAGAAATATTTACAATTTAAAGGGCTCACAAACTTTCAAACATTTAATCCAGTTAGTCCAGTGCACTACTGTTTGGAAATGAATATACATTTGTGCAATCCTGATACTCACCTATTGCTTTTTTATTTTTTATGTGCAGGGGAATATTTGGATGTAATGAAAGCTGCGAGCGAGTACCCCAGTCTTCGAAGAGGAAGCAAAGTGAGCCTAATTCGCACTTTCTGAAAAGCACAACCCGTTTCAACTAGACTGTAGAGTAGTGAAGTGCTCTCTGCTGTGGCACAGGATACAAGCCTCTCACCAAATAACCATGCAAGTCAGACCTGATCTGATCTAGTAACTAACACGTTTGCGTCATTGTATTGCACCATGTCACAGCTCAGTGTATTAGCAATAGTTGCTTTATGGAATGAAAACAGAGAAAGATTACTTCAAACTAATAACTGTCAATTCAATATACATATAGTAGTTATAGTAGTTATTCCCTCTGTCATGTTAAAGAACATGTTCTGCTAAGGTAATGAGAACTATATGAGCAGTGATGCTTCTGTAACAGATAAGATCAGCAACCACATTTGCCACATTATGCATTCTGCTGCCATCTGCTGAGACAGAAAGGTTGTCTGCTCCGTTCTGTCAAAGACATGTTGTACAAAATCCTAACTGAAGGAATCAGATATCTGGATTAATGAATCTGGATTATATAGGGTGCAGATGGCAGGAAAGCTCATAGACACCTCTCCAGGGCTCCCAGAGTTTTTGGACTGCACCCAGTTTGCTGCTAACTGTACTTTGCACACTTCTTACATTTTGCTGTGATGGATTGTTTGGTAACACACTGTAGGCCTGTTATGGCCTATAAAAAAAAACCCATTACTGAACTTCATATTCACTGCTGCAAATGTTCTTAGGTAGGGGAACAGCACTTCAAGACCCTTCTTTGGTACACTAGGTAATAGGGAGGGCACTGCATTTGAATTGATGTTGTCTTTTGGTTTTCAGTTAGATACTTAGATAGTTTCAGTTAGATTCAGTTACATATATTTCTATTTAAGCTTAGGGTAGATGTTTCCATTTGTTAATTTTGTTTCACTGGAGCCGCCCCAAGCTGTTCTCTCTATGCTGGTTCAGATTGTAACTGTTCAATTGAGAACTTGGTTTGCTTGTCAATATTGTATGTAATACACTTGATTCACAGCATTAAGTCTCTGTTGTTTTTAATTACACTCTCCCTCTTCTATCTCATCCACAACTACTTCATGTTTGTTTATGTTTTTGACTCATAAAACCCTCAGACTTAAGTAGCAGTTATATCTGTAACTTCTAACAGGGCATCCAAGCTCACATTTACATATACATTAAAAAAATCTTCTGCTACAATGAAACCAATACATAAAACAAAACACAAACTTCACAAACAAAACATAACAAGCAGGCACAAGATTAAGGGCCTTGACTTTGTCCATACAGGGCATTTGAATACAGGAAAAGATCATTTTGATATAATTATCCTTCATTTGTGAGAGTTTCATATAACTTTTTATTTAAAATTGACCAGTCATAGGTGACACTATAATAAGTGCATACAATATAATACAATACAAATGATACAATTATAAATAATAAGTAAACCCAAACACATGATACTACATCATAAAGAAACATACTGTTGTTATTTAATGTGTTTGCCATGAAGTTTGCAATATTGTTATATAAATATTAGTTTTAAAGTGAATTTTTGGTATGTGTTCTTCATAAACTAATTAAATCATACAGGTATGTTCTTCAATGGTCAGGACCACCACAGAGCAGGTATTAGGTGGGTGGTGGGTCATTCTCAGGTCTGCAGAGAGACTCATCACCCATCACCCAAATAATACCTACTCTGTGTTGGTCCTGAACATTGAACAACAGGGAGAAAGAACGCTAAGAAGGTATGCAGAGAAACAAATGTATGGTAGTCTAATTATAGAACTACAAATTGCTCCTGTGTGGTCAGTGAAGTTGACAAAAATGAACAGAAACAAGGAGGTGGTCATAATGTGGTTGATGGTAAACCAGTAAAGCAAATCAATTTCAGACAGTCGTGTGATGTCTGCTGTGATGTGATCTCTTGATTAACAACATGCCACTGCACAATGTATGTACACCCATTTTGGGTGTTCTAAAACTTTTGACCGGTAGTGCATGTATTATTATGGATTTATAATCAGCTGTAAACTGGCTGCCATTTTTTAACAGCCACTAGTTAACTTGAAATGAATACAACAGTATGGTTAAGATAAGCTATGCCTGGTAAAAGTGTTGGACTGTGAATTCTGTGACACTTTTGTTTTTGAGCCAAATTCAATTAGATACATATAAAAAAAACTATTATTATAGATTTTTTTTTCATTGGTCCTTTGTATTGAGTGTGCTTCCCTTTCATCTACAAAGCATATGACATTCAAAGACATATTTCATGTGGAAGACACATCTATGTACCTTCCCATAGACATTAATTTGCCACGTGCCACTGACACAACCATGTACAAGCATGAAGCAGACATTTTATTTATTCAAAGAATCCAAGCCCTGCATCCTTCCATGTTTAAAGGCATTCCATGGGGGCACTTGTGGAAAACCCCCAATATTCCTTCTAAGACCAGGGATTTACCCTCTGTTTTCCCCCTACTGACACACTTGGTATCACCGTACACCAAGATAACAGGTCAGTTTCATATCAGTGATAAAAGCAAGTAACTACTGCATTCATGTATCATTTGTAAGTGTTCTGTGTCAAATTCTACAATCTTTGGAAAAGTTGTGTAAATATGTTTTATACAATATAAAATATTGAATATGAAATATGAAAACATACAATATATTTTTTTTAAGAACAACTCAAGACAAGCTGAGCAAATTATACAATGTAGACCAGGGTTTCTCAACCTGTGGTTCATGAAGCACTCTCCCCAGTCCATCCTCAGTGGCACTTTTAATTTGGTTTAAGTGAAAATCAAGAGAACACTTGTGTTCAAACTATAAACATTGTATTAACATTCAAAGAAATACACAAATAATATCACAGAAGTGTCGCAAAGGAAACTAAACGCAGACAATGCAAATGAAAACGTGCAAATAAACATTTTTGGTTTTTTGTGGGTCGTTATGCTTTCTAGTTATAAACAGATGGTCTGTGCAAGATTGATAACCACTGATTTAGACTGTAGACCTATCTAGCTTTTAAGATTTAAATGTTTGAACATTTAGTATGTTACCCTTTTAATCCTAGGCTTTTTATTCAAATCACTAATTTTAAGACAAATTATTTAGGAGCTGCTATTATGTAGATCAGGAAGGGTGGACCAGGAGCCTTGGTTTCTCCCAAATAAAATTGAAAGTAAAACTGAAGAAGTGCTTTCATTCAGCTTAAGATTCCACTGGGAGAGCACGACATCTAAGACAAAGATAAAGACAAGCCAGCATGGGAAACACACTCAGTTCTACTACCAGGAAGGTGCATTCTTTTTATCTTTAAGGCACAGATAAACACTCTTCTCTTAAATTCAGGATGGCTGTAATTGTTATTTCTGGTGTAATATATACAGTATTGCTAAATTAATTGCATATTTATTGTATTAATTACAATTTTGTTTTCTTGATTTGCATGCAAATATTATGTCATATTAGAGCTACTTAAATTTCATTTTAAATGAAATTTTTATTTGCATGATGGAAGATTTACATGTAATTCTTAGCAAGTTTGAATTGCTAAAAGAAACAGAGAATTATATCATCCATTTAAGTTCTTTGGTAAACTTGTGTCTGTGCGTTGGTGATCAAATACACAGAAACAGGTTTATAGAAAAAGGATTAATGATATCACTGTTGAAGAAAAGTAAATAAAGTAATGTAAATTATATTGATAAGACAAACAGTTTATTTATTATTATCTTTAGTGTCTGCAAAAGAAGGTCCAGAGGAAATAACTAAGTATCCAACAAAAACAATCTGAGGCTGTTCTTTGACAAGTGACAGACACCAACACAACAAAAAATCCACGACAATACTGTTACCATGATGACACTAAGTTTAATTGTTTTTGGTGTAGATTCATGTAAATAGCCACTCTTCATAACTTACCTCATTGCCTTGCAGAAACATCACCCAGAAGTGATGGACGTACAGCAGACCATAGACTCAAGATCACAAGAAAGTACAGGAAATAGGATAAATGAACTTTCAAAGGATCAAAATGAACGTAAGCTGGATAATATTAACAATAATATATTCTTTGATAAGCCAAACTTCCGTAAGTCAGAGTTCATTTAACATTTCATTTACATGTCAGAAATCACATCAGACACACAAAGGACTGAGACAATCTTTCCTGCAACCAGCACAACCAAACGTTCTGCAAATGGAACAGAGGATCTTCCATACACTGAAAGTGAAAGTGAGTTGGGTAGATAAAAGGCTAATCACATGTTCCATCAACCTAAATTCCACCATGTCAAAGTTTGTATCACTGAACAATCATATTTCTCTCTTTCAGACACTACAACACAAAGGACCGACAGTGCCTTGCTTTCATCCAGCAAACCTGATAACACTGGCAATGTGGACAAGATTAACATTAATGTAATTTGTGGTGGTAAATCCAGGATATTTTTCATATACCTTACAGAGAAGATATCAGTCTTGCTTCAGGAGGCATGTGACTGGGCTGGAAAGAAGCCAGAGAATATGTGTCTTGTTTTTGAAGGTAAATAACACAATACTAGCCCAGTATGTTCTACATATACACTAAACAATTCAGCAGCTAAACAATGCACTACTGTGTGTGTGTGTGTGTGTGTGTGTGTGTGCGTGTGTGTGCTTTATAATCCTGACACTTATCTGTTTTTTACCTGCAGGCGAACAGCTGGATGCAGTGAAAGCTGGGTGTGAGTACCCCAGTCTACGGCGAGGAAGCAAAGTGAACCTCATTCGCACTTCCTAAAAAGCACACAAAGTGGGTTTAGCTCCACAGAGTGTAGCTTTCATATATCAACTATGGTGATGTCACTATAACTATGATTATCACTATGTCACTATAATATTGCAGTATATTAGAATAATCGTGTAGAGGTCATTTGAGTGTCATGAAAAATAACCATCCACACACTTTTTTGGGTGATGTGTATTTAGAATAAATATACTTTCTCTCTAACTGTTATATGTATATAAAAAATAGTTGCACCCAGAAGGAAGTGTT
>JAVGWO010000407.1:0-10596 GCA_034509495.1 Acestrorhynchus altus | reverse complement strand
ATTATAGGATGAGTTCATACTCGTGAGTCATGATTATACCACAGTAAATATTAATTAGAATAATGATTATCAGTCTAATCAAGAATACATGATTTCAATAATGCCTCATAATTCATAAAATGTATAAAAGAGTACATGAATTACATATAATAATTACATGATAATCCGTATATAAATGATAGATAAATCATGACAATGTTATCAAGTAATAAATCATATAACCAACATTAGCATGCCAAGTAAAAGAAAAACATGAAATTACAACAATCCCCCTCATGACCTGTCACCATGACAGGTCATATCACACCTGTTCTTCCGGGTCTTCGTCAATGTCCAATAAGGGCAACATGTAAGAAGGTGGGGAGTCTGTGCCTTCCATCATACGAGTTATAGTCCTCTCTACCAGAGATCTAACACAGGGCACACAGCAACATCCGCAAGTGACGAAAATGGCAATGAATATAGCCAAGGCCGACGCCATAGATACGCCATGAATACGCCCTTCCACTGTCCGAAGGTACGGTCCAACCACCTAGTTATTGGATTATCTACTCCCGTATTGTCGGCCATTTCTTTCGACAGGGCTTTTAAGGCAATTAAGGCTCGTGTTACTTTCCCATCTGGGGCAGTGTGATTGGGGACGATGGTGCAGCATACGTCCCCAAACATGTGGCATACTCCCCCTTTTTCTGCTAGTAACATATCCAGGGCCATCCTATTTTGTATGGCCATTAATGAGGTTGCTGAAAGTTGTTCTGCTAAACCTGTTATTGCTGCTCCAGTAATCTGACCGCCTAACCCTAGCCTTATGATTGGAATTATTTGTGTGTGGACCGTACAAAGTAATTGGGGAAATTAGTCTTACCATTGCGCACAGGCCTAGACCACGCAAGGGTAATAATAAATTGGAACCCCCACAGTAATAATATAAGCCTGCTCTGGCCCAGGACCCCACAGAGTTGCCGGAATCATCAGAGAATATAGTATGGCACCAACTAGGGTTAATATTTCACAATCTCTTTGGAGGTAGGATCATACCCCCCGCTGTACGATGGAAACAAGTACAATTACCTGATTCAGGAATCTGGAATGGCCCTGAGCCAGTGCTGTTTGCTATAACTGGAAAAATGTCTGACAAAGTTGTACAATTCTCAGGTCTAGCCATACGTGTTAATCTAATCATACACTGGAACCCTTTAGGGTCCTCAACTGGAAACAGTGGGGCTGGACCTAAGAACAATGTTGGTCTCGCAGCTGCACACGCTACACACCCCTCCATATTAGCTTCCTTCGCTTGAGCATTAATCCATTTCATCCACAAGTTATTCCCTTCAAAGCCCGTACTCAACTGTACTATCTGCTCAGTTGTCCATGCAGAATAGTCTGTTCCCATTAAGGGCTGATCTTCCACATTGTTATCAGTTACATTTTCTGGTCCTTCAGTTGTATCGGCCGCTGGTCTGTCTTGGGCTCTAACCTTAATCCATCCCACCGGGTCTGTACCAGTAACATCCACCCCGACCCCTGTGTAAAAAGCATATTTTTGCCAGTCTAATGCAATGGTAAGTGGATTGTTCATTGGACTGTTATCTCTCTGTAAACTAAGTCTATTCCAATGCTTTTGTTCAGCAGTTGCCCAGTGTACGGTTGGATTCCAATTAGCGAGTGTAGACTTAATGACTTCTAACCAAGTGTTACAAGGTTTAGCTGCTCTGACTGCTTGGTCGGTGTTCTGCCCACACTTAAGATTAAAGTCACGAGACCAGCACAGATAAACTGCTTTCCCTCTATATCCTTCAGGATTTTTCCCACAATTAATTATTTTGCATAAGTCTATAGTCCATGCGATGGTCTTTCCCCAATAGTAGTCCAATTCTATTCCTCCCCAATACCGTAAGCATTTTGAATTCGACTGATTAGGCAGTGACCTTTTGGATCTGTTACATTTGACTGAGGTGTCAGCTGCTGGGGTTGTTGGATGTTCAGACAATGATTGGTTAGGCCTCAGCCAATTTACTGCTATTGGTGGCTTATGTAGCTCAATAATCATGAAAGCTATCAATAGTGCCCCCGTTACTGTAATGGCTATTACAATCTGGAACCATAGGGTAGATATCTGACATCCTTACTCTTTATCACATTATTCCCCCTCTTGCCATACCAAGCCATGATTAAACAAAAAAAATATGTTTGCCCTCTAAGAGTAAATAAATGATTATAGGCCTATATGTGTAAGTGTTAAAACAGGTGCGAGTCTTCTGATCTTCACTCCCTAAGAAGACTTAGGTGAATGTCTCTTTTTGTTCAGCTTCTTCAACCCCCAACAGGGTCTCAAGTTGGTGCGCGTTATCGCACTTGGCGATACAGATGATGCGTTAGGCCGTACTGGCTGATGCAGATGCTCCTGAGAGGGCCTCGGGAATGTACCGCAGTATATATTTGTCCCTGAGGCCTAAACAAAAAGAAGAAAGGAAAAGATAGAGAGACAGAGAAAGAAAGAGAGATAGATGGAGAGAGAGAGACAGGGGACTTCAGCTGATAAGCTGGATCACTCTAATCCTCCCCCTCTGGCGGCCTTGCTGGCCTACACTGAGACAGGTGGTGCCATGAGGTGCCTTTTCCTTCCAGACGTACTGCATGACTGGTTCTTTCTACCCCCCGGAATGGGCCTGTCCAGCGTGGCTCTGACCACTTTCGCTTAATGGCTCTCAGATACACCCATGGGGTGACGGCCACCTCCGGCTGTACCCCATCCTCCTCTGCACCATTTCTATTGTTCCGCACCTGCACAGAGAAATTCTCACATACAGCTTTTAGTTCAAAAAATAGTTGACGATATACCTGTTTCGGAGTCCCCGGCAGTGGTTCCGCCGGAGGAGTTAACCTGGTCCGTGGACCTGGGAACGGTAAGCCTCTGACCAGCTCGAATGGTGAGAAGCCTGTGCTTCTATTAATGGAGGTCCTGATGCTGATCAGGGCAATTGGGAGGGCATCTAGCCAATTCATGCCCGTGTTCAGTGTGATTTTTGCTAGTTTATTTTTCAAATTTTGATTCATCCGCTCCACCTGACCTTGGGAAGCGGGATGATACACACATCCATAGCTGTGTTGCAGCCCCAATGACTGCTCTACCCACTGCAGTGTTTTGCTCGTGAAATGGGTCCCATTATATGAATGGATTCTCCAAGGAAATCCATGCTGTGGGATCCAATGGTTGATCAACATTTTACAAACAGATTTGGCATCCTCCTTTATGGTGGGGATAGCCTCCAACCCACCTGAAAAACGATCTACGACAACCAGGAGATACCTGTATTTCCGTACAGGATCAATCATGTCAGTGTAGTCAATCTGAATTTGTTCCCCATGGGAATCTGGCAATGGAAACTTTCCGGGCGCTACCTTGAACGCTTTCGCTGTATTTTGAGTATTACAAATCTGACACTGGGTGATGTAATCTACCACTAATGGTGACATGAATGGGTGCCACCATTGTTTTAAGTTTTCCATCGTTTGTTGTCTTCCTACGTGTGCTCCTGTGTGTGCTTCTTCTAGGACAGCTTTTGCCAATGACATTGGCAAAACTGTTCGTCCCTGTCTTGATACCCATAAGCCACTGTTTCGAGTGGCCCCCTTTGCTAGCCACATCGACTTCTCCTCCGGAGTTGCCTGATCCTGTATGCGTCTAAGCTCTTGTCCCGTGGGTATAGGGTCCCAGGGCACGCTGGGGTCCAGCACCAGCATGGTGCTGGGCTCCGTATAACCTGCTGCCCTTTTTGCTGCCTCATCCGCGGCTTTGTTTCCTCTATTGATTAGAGTGTCTTCCTTCTGATGCCCTTTACACTTTACAATTGCAACCTTAGTTGGTTTGTGTATGGCTGCCTCCAATCTCATCAGTTCTGTCTTGTGTTTCACTGGCTATCCTGAGCTTGTGACATATCCAGCCTGCTTCCAATGTGGAAAGTCTACGTGAGCTGCTCCGACTACGTACGCAGAGTCACTAAAAATTGTGACTTCCCTTCCTTCTTCTAATTCTAGCGCTGAGATTACTGCCAGTAATTCTGCTTTTTGTGCTGATGGATTTTGTTTCACCTCTTCTGCTATGACTGTCCCAAATTCCTCTGCCGCCCCCTTTACTTCCTGCACCACTGCATAACCTGCTCTGATTTCACCTGTGTGTGCTCTGTACCCACATCCGTCTGTCCATAAACTCCACGAGCCCGGAATGGGTGTGGCCTGTAAATCTGGTCTGACTTTTCCTTGCCTTTCTACCTGTTCCTCACACTCATGTGGTGGGCCCGCCAACATCCCCTCCGCCATATTAACTCCTTCATGTGAGTAGCTGATGTTGGGTGCAGTCAATACTTTATGAATTTACCTTTGTCTTAATGGAGTGAGTGTAAACATCTGTGAATTTATGTATGCCACTCCCCGTGTGTAGTCAATATATGCAATGGGTATCCGGCTACCAAATGAGCTGTTTTCTGAACCAGCTTAGTCAGGCCTGCTACATGTCTTGTGCACTGTGGTTGTCTCCTCTCTATGAGATCCAGTGGAATGCTTAAGTACATTAACACTGCTCTGTCACCCCCCTTTTTCTGAAACAGAACTCCATTAACTAATGACTCTGTTTCAGAAACATCCATGTAAAACAGCAGTGAGTAGTCAGGTCTGGCCAAGTCAGCTGCACTAGATAAGGCTTGTTTGAGTTCAATGAACGCTTGTTCTGTCTCTACCGTAAGCAGCATTAATTGCTCTTAAGTCATGTGCCATACGATACTGACCAGGCTCCTTTTTCGGAACCGGCAAAATCGGGGTGTTCCATGCCGATTGGCAGGTTTCCAACACGCCGGCCTCCACCAAAGCCTGGACCGTTTCGTTTAAGGATGCAACAGCCTCTGGTTTATGCCTGTATTGGGGAATCCAAATTGGGTCAGTAGTAGTCATGCGAAACGAAACTGGTGTTTGATTTGTGAACCCAACATCATGTGGGCCAGTTGCCTACAGGGTGTCAGGAAGTGAGGCCAACAAAACCTCTGTCAATGGATGATCCGAATCCTCACAACCATGATGTCTAGGTAGCAGCTGGTGTTGTAACGTGACTGAGGTAGTTGAATCAGCAAGGATATGATATGTCTGTGTTGATTGTGAAAACATGACGTCAGGCAGCTGGGTTTGGACCCAATCTGAGGCCTCATTTGCTCTTTTTACCATAGGGCCCAGCTGCTTGGCTTCATGGTTGGAATGTAATGCTAAAGAGATGTGAGGTGACGCTGTGTCAGACATTCTATACCACAAATATTGTTGTGGCGTCAGCGTGACCGGTGATGCCACCCCCTCAGGACCCACATAAATCCCCTTAGTGTCAACACACCATTCTGTCCCTTCCAATTCTGTCTGAAATGTCTCATAGTAAGTTAAATCTACCCCTACGTCATAGAACAGGGTGACGTGGTACGGGTCAGGTGGCGGAACATAGGGTGCCATGGCTCTAATCCAGGGCGACCATTGTTGGAACAAGTCAATGAGTGGAGGTGTAGGGGTGTCTCATCATGTTCTGGACTCATGAGATACATTCCATCAGTGAAGCCCACTGCCGCAGTGCGCTGTTGTCTGTCCAGCCAGGCGAGTGTAATCCCATCTGGTTGGCATAAAATGGTGACCCCCATTTTCATCAGTAAGTCTCTACCACAAATGTTTAGTGGTGCTTGTGGTGCAATCAAAAAAGAGTGTGAAACAGTCTGTGTACCAGCACTGACTGGTAAATGTATAGTCTTTGGCAGTTCTGTAGATGTCCCCGAGAAGCCCCTCACCTGCACAGTCTCGTCACTGATCATGTGTGGCGGTAATACTGTGGTAATGGCTGACCATGTGGCTCCCGTGTCCACCAAGAAAGACATCTCAGAGGCCCCCACAGTCAAAGACAGCATGGGCTCTTCCCTGGCCCTGCTGTCATGGTGCTGTACTGTCCAGCAGGAGACCTCCTTGGAGCTGGTTGCGGGGCGGCCTGGGGGTTTGGAACCTGGTGTGGATACGCTGGTTCATTCGGCAGTTTTACTGTGCATTGTGCTGCCCAGTGAGTCAAGGTCCCACATCGAAAACATCCACTGGGTCTAGCCTGGCCCCTGCCCCGCCCCCTTCCACCACCTCGCCCCCTGCCTGCATAGTAGGGCCCCTGGGTAAAATATGGACCTTGTCCATACTGTTGTGGGGGACCAAATGCTGGCCATGGTTGGGGTGGTGGCATGTAGGGTTGTTGTGGCTGCATTGATGTCTGTTGTTGTGCTGGTTGCATCATAGGTGTTGCTTGCATGAGTGTTTGTGCGCCTTGCTGTGGTGAGGTAGTGATAGGCATCATGGTGTCAGTTTTCGGTTTCTTTTTGTTATCATTAATTGCCTGTCTGGCTTCTGCCAGATGAGCCTTTAACAGCTCCCTTTCTAGTTGAACTATCTCCTTATCTTTGTCATCCAATGTGGCCTTGTGTTTGTTCATATGGAACAAAACATTCCTGACCCATTGATCATGTGGTTGGTCAGGGCCCATATCTGGGTTCTCTTCAACTTTGTCTTTTATACGAGTGGGCAGGCCTTTTAGAATAGCATTCCTAAACCAGGCTAGCTGCTGCCCCCTAGAGGGGTGAATCCCCGTCGTATTGGTCCAGTCTTCCACTGCCTTTGGCATATATTCCTCCGGGTTAACTTTTTCATCCCATTTATATGATGGCACTGTGGATGCTGCCCTAGTAGGCCACATTTGTCTCATAACATCAGTTAGAAGCTGCGATTGAGCGTGGAAAGGGTCGTTGTTAGGTTGCATGCATGTATGAGCTTGTCTTTCCAATTCTGCTACCTCCATTGAGGTTGTAGATCTTTTCACAATGTTTCTAAAATCTCCCAGAGCAAGAGTCATGCCACCTGTCAGACTATCCAACTTTCTTATCCATGCTGCTGCCCCGCTTGATAATGGTGGCAGCTGATCAGCTAAAGTCTGGGCATCAGTCAGTGAAAGAGGAACATACTTATGTGCTCCAGAACTAGTGGCCACTAATGGACACATTTTGTCCAAGGTCGAGACACTGCCATATCTACGAGGTGGGCACGTAGTTCTACTGCTCCTCCTCAAGGGCTGCGCAGCGTCAGTCATGGACATGCTGTTTCGCAGGGCCTGTTCGCGCGCTTCCAAGTCTCTCTGCTGTGCCAATACGTCATTCTCTAATTCTAACAATGTACGCTGTAGCTCAGCAACTTCCTCTGATCCCATATTTACTGATTTACAGTCCTTGTCACCCCTTGAACTGTTCCCTTCTTCACATTCATCATCTGTGTCCACGTGTCCCTGTAAGTCTGCAGATATGAGATACACACGTTTCTGTTTGGCAAGTGTGCGCTTAGTAAGGGATGCCCCTAATGTCTGGGTTGGCTGTGTGCCTGCTTTGGAATGAGACTGCTGCTTTTCAGGGCGATGGTCATGACCCGAATCATGTAAACCGTCATATTTTACTTTAGCCGGGTGCACGGGAGTCAATTGGAATTGTTTGCAGGGGTCAGACTTGGGCTTGGTATCTGTGAAATGTTCCTGAATTTCATATTGTCTGCGTATATGAAAGGGATCCTCTCTGTGTGTCTGCTCTGCAGACTCCCTTCCACTGTGTTGGCTGAATTCCCAGCTGTGTTCCCTAATCTGATCTGGCAATGGTGGATACAGAGTGTGTGTACTTTCACAGTCAGACCCCCTCTCTTCCTGTGGGTCCACCCTTATTGTGCCGGAGTGTACTGTAAAAATTGGCATCATGTTGGGTGCTTGTGAGATGGGCTCTGAATTATATGGCGGAGGCGCAGTCAGCAGACCCTCCACCTTCAGCTTTGTATACTCACCATCCACTTCCTGAACCTGCAGCTGGGAGAGTTCCTGTTTTTTCACTGTAACTAGGTCGGGCAACATACTCAAGTATGCAATAGTAATTGCTCTCAATTCTGCTAATTCTTTCTGGACTTCGTTGAATCTATTACGAGCCTTTGCTCTTTTCAGTAAACTGGCCTGTTCCACTTGTGCCGCAGCCTGAGTGGATACCTGGTCTAATTCTCCCTTCATCTGATTTATGCAATTTCCCAAACAAATCCTGTCTCCCCTTTGATTTTTAGCCCAAGTTTCAAACCACTCAATTACTTTCTTGTGCACCTCCTCTCGCTGTCTTAAATCTAAAACACCTTCCCTTACCCCCTGTGCCACCTGTGCAACCTGTTCTTTAAAAGGTTTCCATTCCCATGTTCCTTCCCCATATAACCAGTTTAGCTCCTGATTCAGATTTCTAGTCGTAGTCATGTTGATCAAGATTGGATCTCACCTGATGTGGTCTTCAGTTCTACTTCTCTCTCAAGTGTGTTTCGTTATCACCGTTAGGTTTCCACACACAAGGCTTTTCGAACTCTTTTCCTCCCCTCAGAGTTAGTGAACCGTCCACGGTCCGCAGTTCCCACACACTCCCGCCAATCATATGAAATTCACCAAATGTAAAATGCAATCAAGACAGAGGAAGATAAACAATATACATGTAGTTTAAGGTCCAAAAAAGAGTAAAGAGTAAAAAAAATTAGCATGTATATATTGTAAGTAAAGAAAATATCAGACAAGCTAGTTACAAATCAGCAAAATACGATTAAATGAAGAGCAGAACTTCTATGTTCAAAAGCAATTTTCAGTGTTTTCCGGAAAAGGCACACATAGAAAAATATGTGCGAAACACAACAGCTGGAATAAAACACACCAATTTTATCAATTGTAAAACGTATTGTAATTTACCAATAAGTCCAATTCCACTATCAGATTAGCTCTGTTCCTCATCCTCCATAAAGTGAATTGGAGCAAACGGAGGATTAAGGACAGAGTGGACGTGTGGTCCCACAGTAACAGTTTCAGAAAGAGATTCAATTATCAATGGATTTTGTTCCTGACTGGCGAAAAATGTTGTCACAATAAATTTCACAGTCTCGCCTTGTGGAACACGCAATGAACGAACAACTCGGCTGCTTGGAAACATCCAAATATTTTAACAGATAGCCCTGATCTCCTGTTCGGTACAATTTGAGGCGCCTTCGTCTTGAGTTTCAAAATCTCCCACAAGTCTTATATACGGTTTATAAATATCGTATGTTCCCAAAAACCAAGCCCATTCGGCTGTCATTCTGTTATGTAGACATTTTCATACAGCTGTACACAACAATTGTACTAGAATATTCCCTCAAAGAAAAGTTTCACCTTAACCGTATAAAAATAGAGAATAAGCAACCGCTCTCAAAAGGAAAAAATTATGATTTTCGTAAAATATAAAAACAATCACTTTTAGATATACAGTATGCTGAAGTGAAAAACTGTTTGAGCGATCCTTAAGCAAATCCAAATATTAAGAGAACCCAGAAAGCAAATAGAACCTTAAACATTAGATACATAAAAAGCCTTTAACATAAATGTGAAAGTTTAAACCCAGAGATGACAGAAGAGAATCAAAGACAGTTTAAACTGATAATCACTGACCGAAAGTGCCCAGCAGGAATGAAAAGTACAAACCGATTAGAAATGACAAAGTCAGCAGGTGTATAATACAAAGCAGGTGATATACGATCAGCAGAGTATAAATCAAGCAAACAATTCACGGTATTTTAAAATATATAAAATGTGTAAATAAGCTGCAAAAGGTTATACACTCTGCTAAATGGAATTCCAAAAAATGAAAGGAAATAATAAAAAATGAACGCTTTAAGAGCGAGTGTGGGGAAAAAAAGGAAATTAAAAAATGTATTTTAATAAAAATGTAAAAAGAGAAAAAGGTTAAAAATAGTTCCTTCTCTTGAACAGCAGCCCTTTACATAGTCAATGCGCAGAATTCAATTAAATAGGCTCTGCTCACCTTTTAAGATCTCGGCCGAGAGAGTGGTTCGGTCGGTGGGCCCCGTGCCTCCTGACCTTCCTATCACGTCGGGGTCACCAATTGAAGAAGATATAATGTGGCGTACCCAATGGGTACCCTTTTTGTCCGGCGTGTTCGTTTGATAAGAAGGAGTCAGGTAGACATAGAGAGGATGAAAACAAATAGGGGTTTATTTTCTACCAGGATCCTGGTGGAAGAACCTTTACAGCTTCAAAACAGAGTATCAGCCATAAATGCCCCGGTTCTTCAAAGGTTTGAATCTGACTCCATCCTTTATACCTAAAATGACGTAAAACCTATTGCTAAGGTGTGGCTAAGAGAATAAGGCAGTTATTTTCTGTTTACCTCACCATTTATGGTGAAATCTTTAAGTTCATACATCGTTCACAAAAGTTACTCTGCTGTTTTCCATCACAAGACCACCTCAGTTCCTCCATGGCCTTGTTCCTGTCAACGTGAGGTTCGTCTCCTGCTGATAACGGCCAAAACCAGGGAGTATATCATCCTCCACCTGTCGACTAAGCAACTTATTTGGGGAAGTTGAATTACCTCACGTCTGACAGGAAGAAGGTGTCCTTTACCATGAACCCCTAGCTTAGTACAGTTCATTCTGTGTGCAGTGATCATGCTGAGTCCAACACATCTTACTGAGTGCAGACAAATATGTATA
>JAVGWO010000406.1:0-10596 GCA_034509495.1 Acestrorhynchus altus | reverse complement strand
ATTATAGGATGAGTTCATACTCGTGAGTCATGATTATACCACAGTAAATATTAATTAGAATAATGATTATCAGTCTAATCAAGAATACATGATTTCAATAATGCCTCATAATTCATAAAATGTATAAAAGAGTACATGAATTACATATAATAATTACATGATAATCCGTATATAAATGATAGATAAATCATGACAATGTTATCAAGTAATAAATCATATAACCAACATTAGCATGCCAAGTAAAAGAAAAACATGAAATTACAACAATCCCCCTCATGACCTGTCACCATGACAGGTCATATCACACCTGTTCTTCCGGGTCTTCGTCAATGTCCAATAAGGGCAACATGTAAGAAGGTGGGGAGTCTGTGCCTTCCATCATACGAGTTATAGTCCTCTCTACCAGAGATCTAACACAGGGCACACAGCAACATCCGCAAGTGACGAAAATGGCAATGAATATAGCCAAGGCCGACGCCATAGATACGCCATGAATACGCCCTTCCACTGTCCGAAGGTACGGTCCAACCACCTAGTTATTGGATTATCTACTCCCGTATTGTCGGCCATTTCTTTCGACAGGGCTTTTAAGGCAATTAAGGCTCGTGTTACTTTCCCATCTGGGGCAGTGTGATTGGGGACGATGGTGCAGCATACGTCCCCAAACATGTGGCATACTCCCCCTTTTTCTGCTAGTAACATATCCAGGGCCATCCTATTTTGTATGGCCATTAATGAGGTTGCTGAAAGTTGTTCTGCTAAACCTGTTATTGCTGCTCCAGTAATCTGACCGCCTAACCCTAGCCTTATGATTGGAATTATTTGTGTGTGGACCGTACAAAGTAATTGGGGAAATTAGTCTTACCATTGCGCACAGGCCTAGACCACGCAAGGGTAATAATAAATTGGAACCCCCACAGTAATAATATAAGCCTGCTCTGGCCCAGGACCCCACAGAGTTGCCGGAATCATCAGAGAATATAGTATGGCACCAACTAGGGTTAATATTTCACAATCTCTTTGGAGGTAGGATCATACCCCCCGCTGTACGATGGAAACAAGTACAATTACCTGATTCAGGAATCTGGAATGGCCCTGAGCCAGTGCTGTTTGCTATAACTGGAAAAATGTCTGACAAAGTTGTACAATTCTCAGGTCTAGCCATACGTGTTAATCTAATCATACACTGGAACCCTTTAGGGTCCTCAACTGGAAACAGTGGGGCTGGACCTAAGAACAATGTTGGTCTCGCAGCTGCACACGCTACACACCCCTCCATATTAGCTTCCTTCGCTTGAGCATTAATCCATTTCATCCACAAGTTATTCCCTTCAAAGCCCGTACTCAACTGTACTATCTGCTCAGTTGTCCATGCAGAATAGTCTGTTCCCATTAAGGGCTGATCTTCCACATTGTTATCAGTTACATTTTCTGGTCCTTCAGTTGTATCGGCCGCTGGTCTGTCTTGGGCTCTAACCTTAATCCATCCCACCGGGTCTGTACCAGTAACATCCACCCCGACCCCTGTGTAAAAAGCATATTTTTGCCAGTCTAATGCAATGGTAAGTGGATTGTTCATTGGACTGTTATCTCTCTGTAAACTAAGTCTATTCCAATGCTTTTGTTCAGCAGTTGCCCAGTGTACGGTTGGATTCCAATTAGCGAGTGTAGACTTAATGACTTCTAACCAAGTGTTACAAGGTTTAGCTGCTCTGACTGCTTGGTCGGTGTTCTGCCCACACTTAAGATTAAAGTCACGAGACCAGCACAGATAAACTGCTTTCCCTCTATATCCTTCAGGATTTTTCCCACAATTAATTATTTTGCATAAGTCTATAGTCCATGCGATGGTCTTTCCCCAATAGTAGTCCAATTCTATTCCTCCCCAATACCGTAAGCATTTTGAATTCGACTGATTAGGCAGTGACCTTTTGGATCTGTTACATTTGACTGAGGTGTCAGCTGCTGGGGTTGTTGGATGTTCAGACAATGATTGGTTAGGCCTCAGCCAATTTACTGCTATTGGTGGCTTATGTAGCTCAATAATCATGAAAGCTATCAATAGTGCCCCCGTTACTGTAATGGCTATTACAATCTGGAACCATAGGGTAGATATCTGACATCCTTACTCTTTATCACATTATTCCCCCTCTTGCCATACCAAGCCATGATTAAACAAAAAAAATATGTTTGCCCTCTAAGAGTAAATAAATGATTATAGGCCTATATGTGTAAGTGTTAAAACAGGTGCGAGTCTTCTGATCTTCACTCCCTAAGAAGACTTAGGTGAATGTCTCTTTTTGTTCAGCTTCTTCAACCCCCAACAGGGTCTCAAGTTGGTGCGCGTTATCGCACTTGGCGATACAGATGATGCGTTAGGCCGTACTGGCTGATGCAGATGCTCCTGAGAGGGCCTCGGGAATGTACCGCAGTATATATTTGTCCCTGAGGCCTAAACAAAAAGAAGAAAGGAAAAGATAGAGAGACAGAGAAAGAAAGAGAGATAGATGGAGAGAGAGAGACAGGGGACTTCAGCTGATAAGCTGGATCACTCTAATCCTCCCCCTCTGGCGGCCTTGCTGGCCTACACTGAGACAGGTGGTGCCATGAGCTGCCTTTTCCTTCCAGACGTACTGCATGACTGGTTCTTTCTACCCCCCGGAATGGGCCTGTCCAGCGTGGCTCTGACCACTTTCGCTTAATGGCTCTCAGATACACCCATGGGGTGACGGCCACCTCCGGCTGTACCCCATCCTCCTCTGCACCATTTCTATTGTTCCGCACCTGCACAGAGAAATTCTCACATACAGCTTTTAGTTCAAAAAATAGTTGACGATATACCTGTTTCGGAGTCCCCGGCAGTGGTTCCGCCGGAGGAGTTAACCTGGTCCGTGGACCTGGGAACGGTAAGCCTCTGACCAGCTCGAATGGTGAGAAGCCTGTGCTTCTATTAATGGAGGTCCTGATGCTGATCAGGGCAATTGGGAGGGCATCTAGCCAATTCATGCCCGTGTTCAGTGTGATTTTTGCTAGTTTATTTTTCAAATTTTGATTCATCCGCTCCACCTGACCTTGGGAAGCAGGATGATACACACATCCATAGCTGTGTTGCAGCCCCAATGACTGCTCTACCCACTGCAGTGTTTTGCTCGTGAAATGGGTCCCATTATATGAATGGATTCTCCAAGGAAATCCATGCTGTGGGATCCAATGGTTGATCAACATTTTACAAACAGATTTGGCATCCTCCTTTATGGTGGGGATAGCCTCCAACCCACCTGAAAAACGATCTACGACAACCAGGAGATACCTGTATTTCCGTACAGGATCAATCATGTCAGTGTAGTCAATCTGAATTTGTTCCCCATGGGAATCTGGCAATGGAAACTTTCCGGGCGCTACCTTGAACGCTTTCGCTGTATTTTGAGTATTACAAATCTGACACTGGGTGATGTAATCTACCACTAATGGTGACATGAATGGGTGCCACCATTGTTTTAAGTTTTCCATCGTTTGTTGTCTTCCTACGTGTGCTCCTGTGTGTGCTTCTTCTAGGACAGCTTTTGCCAATGACATTGGCAAAACTGTTCGTCCCTGTCTTGATACCCATAAGCCACTGTTTCGAGTGGCCCCCTTTGCTAGCCACATCGACTTCTCCTCCGGAGTTGCCTGATCCTGTATGCGTCTAAGCTCTTGTCCCGTGGGTATAGGGTCCCAGGGCACGCTGGGGTCCAGCACCAGCATGGTGCTGGGCTCCGTATAACCTGCTGCCATTTTTGCTGCCTTATCCGAGGCTTTGTTTCCTCTATTGATTAGAGTGTCTTCCTTCTGATGCCCTTTACACTTTACAATTGCAACCTTAGTTGGTTTGTGTATGGCTGCCTCCAATCTCATCAGTTCTGTCTTGTGTTTCACTGGCTATCCTGAGCTTGTGACATATCCAGCCTGCTTCCAATGTGGAAAGTCTACGTGAGCTGCTCCGACTACGTACGCAGAGTCACTAAAAATTGTGACTTCCCTTCCTTCTTCTAATTCTAGCGCTGAGATTACTGCCAGTAATTCTGCTTTTTGTGCTGATGGATTTTGTTTCACCTCTTCTGCTATGACTGTCCCAAATTCCTCTGCCGCCCCCTTTACTTCCTGCACCACTGCATAACCTGCTCTGATTTCACCTGTGTGTGCTCTGTACCCACATCCGTCTGTCCATAAACTCCACGAGCCCGGAATGGGTGTGGCCTGTAAATCTGGTCTGACTTTTCCTTGCCTTTCTACCTGTTCCTCACACTCATGTGGTGGGCCCGCCAACATCCCCTCCGCCATATTAACTCCTTCATGTGAGTAGCTGATGTTGGGTGCAGTCAATACTTTATGAATTTACCTTTGTCTTAATGGAGTGAGTGTAAACATCTGTGAATTTATGTATGCCACTCCCCGTGTGTAGTCAATATATGCAATGGGTATCCGGCTACCAAATGAGCTGTTTTCTGAACCAGCTTAGTCAGGCCTGCTACATGTCTTGTGCACTGTGGTTGTCTCCTCTCTATGAGATCCAGTGGAATGCTTAAGTACATTAACACTGCTCTGTCACCCCCCTTTTTCTGAAACAGAACTCCATTAACTAATGACTCTGTTTCAGAAACATCCATGTAAAACAGCAGTGAGTAGTCAGGTCTGGCCAAGTCAGCTGCACTAGATAAGGCTTGTTTGAGTTCAATGAACGCTTGTTCTGTCTCTACCGTAAGCAGCATTAATTGCTCTTAAGTCATGTGCCATACGATACTGACCAGGCTCCTTTTTCGGAACCGGCAAAATCGGGGTGTTCCATGCCGATTGGCAGGTTTCCAACACGCCGGCCTCCACCAAAGCCTGGACCGTTTCGTTTAAGGATGCAACAGCCTCTGGTTTATGCCTGTATTGGGGAATCCAAATTGGGTCAGTAGTAGTCATGCGAAACGAAACTGGTGTTTGATTTGTGAACCCAACATCATGTGGGCCAGTTGCCTACAGGGTGTCAGGAAGTGAGGCCAACAAAACCTCTGTCAATGGATGATCCGAATCCTCACAACCATGATGTCTAGGTAGCAGCTGGTGTTGTAACGTGACTGAGGTAGTTGAATCAGCAAGGATATGATATGTCTGTGTTGATTGTGAAAACATGACGTCAGGCAGCTGGGTTTGGACCCAATCTGAGGCCTCATTTGCTCTTTTTACCATAGGGCCCAGCTGCTTGGCTTCATGGTTGGAATGTAATGCTAAAGAGATGTGAGGTGACGCTGTGTCAGACATTCTATACCACAAATATTGTTGTGGCGTCAGCGTGACCGGTGATGCCACCCCCTCAGGACCCACATAAATCCCCTTAGTGTCAACACACCATTCTGTCCCTTCCAATTCTGTCTGAAATGTCTCATAGTAAGTTAAATCTACCCCTACGTCATAGAACAGGGTGACGTGGTACGGGTCAGGTGGCGGAACATAGGGTGCCATGGCTCTAATCCAGGGCGACCATTGTTGGAACAAGTCAATGAGTGGAGGTGTAGGGGTGTCTCATCATGTTCTGGACTCATGAGATACATTCCATCAGTGAAGCCCACTGCCGCAGTGCGCTGTTGTCTGTCCAGCCAGGTGAGTGTAATCCCATCTGGTTGGCATAAGATGGTGACCCCCATTTTCATCAGTAAGTCTCTACCACAAATGTTTAGTGGTGCTTGTGGTGCAATCAAAAAAGAGTGTGAAACAGTCTGTGTACCAGCACTGACTGGTAAATGTATAGTCTTTGGCAGTTCTATAGATGTCCCCGAGAAGCCCCTCACCTGCACAGTCTCGTCACTGATCATGTGTGGCGGTAATACTGTGGTAATGGCTGACCATGTGGCTCCCGTGTCCACCAAGAAAGACATCTCAGAGGCCCCCACAGTCAAAGACAGCATGGGCTCTTCCCTGGCCCTGCTGTCATGGTGCTGTACTGTCCAGCAGGAGACCTCCTTGGAGCTGGTTGCGGGGCGGCCTGGGGGTTTGGAACCTGGTGTGGATACGCTGGTTCATTCGGCAGTTTTACTGTGCATTGTGCTGCCCAGTGAGTCAAGGTCCCACATCGAAAACATCCACTGGGTCTAGCCTGGCCCCTGCCCCGCCCCCTTCCACCACCTCGCCCCCTGCCTGCATAGTAGGGCCCCTGGGTAAAATATGGACCTTGTCCATACTGTTGTGGGGGACCAAATGCTGGCCATGGTTGGGGTGGTGGCATGTAGGGTTGTTGTGGCTGCATTGATGTCTGTTGTTGTGCTGGTTGCATCATAGGTGTTGCTTGCATGAGTGTTTGTGCGCCTTGCTGTGGTGAGGTAGTGATAGGCATCATGGTGTCAGTTTTCGGTTTCTTTTTGTTATCATTAATTGCCTGTCTGGCTTCTGCCAGATGAGCCTTTAACAGCTCCCTTTCTAGTTGAACTATCTCCTTATCTTTGTCATCCAATGTGGCCTTGTGTTTGTTCATATGGAACAAAACATTCCTGACCCATTGATCATGTGGTTGGTCAGGGCCCATATCTGGGTTCTCTTCAACTTTGTCTTTTATACGAGTGGGCAGGCCTTTTAGAATAGCATTCCTAAACCAGGCTAGCTGCTGCCCCCTAGAGGGGTGAATCCCCGTCGTATTGGTCCAGTCTTCCACTGCCTTTGGCATATATTCCTCCGGGTTAACTTTTTCATCCCATTTATATGATGGCACTGTGGATGCTGCCCTAGTAGGCCACATTTGTCTCATAACATCAGTTAGAAGCTGCGATTGAGCGTGGAAAGGGTCGTTGTTAGGTTGCATGCATGTATGAGCTTGTCTTTCCAATTCTGCTACCTCCATTGAGGTTGTAGATCTTTTCACAATGTTTCTAAAATCTCCCAGAGCAAGAGTCATGCCACCTGTCAGACTATCCAACTTTCTTATCCATGCTGCTGCCCCGCTTGATAATGGTGGCAGCTGATCAGCTAAAGTCTGGGCATCAGTCAGTGAAAGAGGAACATACTTATGTGCTCCAGAACTAGTGGCCACTAATGGACACATTTTGTCCAAGGTCGAGACACTGCCATATCTACGAGGTGGGCACGTAGTTCTACTGCTCCTCCTCAAGGGCTGCGCAGCGTCAGTCATGGACATGCTGTTTCGCAGGGCCTGTTCGCTCGCTTCCAAGTCTCTCTGCTGTGCCAATACGTCATTCTCTAATTCTAACAATGTACGCTGTAGCTCAGCAACTTCCTCTGATCCCATATTTACTGATTTACAGTCCTTGTCACCCCTTGAACTGTTCCCCTCTTCACATTCATCATCTGTGTCCACGTGTCCCTGTAAGTCTGCAGATATGAGATACACACGTTTCTGTTTGGCAAGTGTGCGCTTAGTAAGGGATGCCCCTAATGTCTGGGTTGGCTGTGTGCCTGCTTTGGAATGAGACTGCTGCTTTTCAGGGCGATGGTCATGACCCGAATCATGTAAACCGTCATATTTTACTTTAGCCGGGTGCACGGGAGTCAATTGGAATTGTTTGCAGGGGTCAGACTTGGGCTTGGTATCTGTGAAATGTTCCTGAATTTCATATTGTCTGCGTATATGAAAGGGATCCTCTCTGTGTGTCTGCTCTGCAGACTCCCTTCCACTGTGTTGGCTGAATTCCCAGCTGTGTTCCCTAATCTGATCTGGCAATGGTGGATACAGAGTGTGTGTACTTTCACAGTCAGACCCCCTCTCTTCCTGTGGGTCCACCCTTATTGTGCCGGAGTGTACTGTAAAAATTGGCATCATGTTGGGTGCTTGTGAGATGGGCTCTGAATTATATGGCGGAGGCGCAGTCAGCAGACCCTCCACCTTCAGCTTTGTATACTCACCATCCACTTCCTGAACCTGCAGCTGGGAGAGTTCCTGTTTTTTCACTGTAACTAGGTCGGGCAACATACTCAAGTATGCAATAGTAATTGCTCTCAATTCTGCTAATTCTTTCTGGACTTCGTTGAATCTATTACGAGCCTTTGCTCTTTTCAGTAAACTGGCCTGTTCCACTTGTGCCGCAGCCTGAGTGGATACCTGGTCTAATTCTCCCTTCATCTGATTTATGCAATTTCCCAAACAAATCCTGTCTCCCCTTTGATTTTTAGCCCAAGTTTCAAACCACTCAATTACTTTCTTGTGCACCTCCTCTCGCTGTCTTAAATCTAAAACACCTTCCCTTACCCCCTGTGCCACCTGTGCAACCTGTTCTTTAAAAGGTTTCCATTCCCATGTTCCTTCCCCATATAACCAGTTTAGCTCCTGATTCAGATTTCTAGTCGTAGTCATGTTGATCAAGATTGGATCTCACCTGATGTGGTCTTCAGTTCTACTTCTCTCTCAAGTGTGTTTCGTTATCACCGTTAGGTTTCCACACACAAGGCTTTTCGAACTCTTTTCCTCCCCTCAGAGTTAGTGAACCGTCCACGGTCCGCAGTTCCCACACACTCCCGCCAATCATATGAAATTCACCAAATGTAAAATGCAATCAAGACAGAGGAAGATAAACAATATACATGTAGTTTAAGGTCCAAAAAAGAGTAAAGAGTAAAAAAAATTAGCATGTATATATTGTAAGTAAAGAAAATATCAGACAAGCTAGTTACAAATCAGCAAAATACGATTAAATGAAGAGCAGAACTTCTATGTTCAAAAGCAATTTTCAGTGTTTTCCGGAAAAGGCACACATAGAAAAATATGTGCGAAACACAACAGCTGGAATAAAACACACCAATTTTATCAATTGTAAAACGTATTGTAATTTACCAATAAGTCCAATTCCACTATCAGATTAGCTCTGTTCCTCATCCTCCATAAAGTGAATTGGAGCAAACGGAGGATTAAGGACAGAGTGGACGTGTGGTCCCACAGTAACAGTTTCAGAAAGAGATTCAATTATCAATGGATTTTGTTCCTGACTGGCGAAAAATGTTGTCACAATAAATTTCACAGTCTCGCCTTGTGGAACACGCAATGAACGAACAACTCGGCTGCTTGGAAACATCCAAATATTTGAACAGATAGCCCTGATCTCCTGTTCGGTACAATTTGAGGCGCCTTCGTCTTGAGTTTCAAAATCTCCCACAAGTCTTATATACGGTTTATAAATATCGTATGTTCCCAAAAACCAAGCCCATTCGGCTGTCATTCTGTTATGTAGACATTTTCATACAGCTGTACACAACAATTGTACTAGAATATTCCCTCAAAGAAAAGTTTCACCTTAACCGTATAAAAATAGAGAATAAGCAACCGCTCTCAAAAGGAAAAAATTATGATTTTCGTAAAATATAAAAACAATCACTTTTAGATATACAGTATGCTGAAGTGAAAAACTGTTTGAGCGATCCTTAAGCAAATCCAAATATTAAGAGAACCCAGAAAGCAAATAGAACCTTAAACATTAGATACATAAAAAGCCTTTAACATAAATGTGAAAGTTTAAACCTAGAGATGACAGAAGAGAATCAAAGACAGTTTAAACTGATAATCACTGACCGAAAGTGCCCAGCAGGAATGAAAAGTACAAACCGATTAGAAATGACAAAGTCAGCAGGTGTATAATACAAAGCAGGTGATATACGATCAGCAGAGTATAAATCAAGCAAACAATTCACGGTATTTTAAAATATATAAAATGTGTAAATAAGCTGCAAAAGGTTATACACTCTGCTAAATGGAATTCCAAAAAATGAAAGGAAATAATAAAAAATGAACGCTTTAAGAGCGAGTGTGGGGAAAAAAAGGAAATTAAAAAATGTATTTTAATAAAAATGTAAAAAGAGAAAAAGGTTAAAAATAGTTCCTTCTCTTGAACAGCAGCCCTTTACATAGTCAATGCGCAGAATTCAATTAAATAGGCTCTGCTCACCTTTTAAGATCTCGGCCGAGAGAGTGGTTCGGTCGGTGGGCCCCGTGCCTCCTGACCTTCCTATCACGTCGGGGTCACCAATTGAAGAAGATATAATGTACCATACCCAATGGGTACCCTTTTTGTCCAGCGTGTTCGTTTGATAAGAAGGAGTCAGGTAGACATAGAGAGGATGAAAACAAATAGGGGTTTATTTTCTACCAGGATCCTGGTGGAAGAACCTTTACAGCTTCAAAACAGAGTATCAGCCATAAATGCCCCGGTTCTTCAAAGGTTTGAATCTGACTCCATCCTTTATACCTAAAATGACGTAAAACCTATTGCTAAGGTGTGGCTAAGAGAATAAGGCAGTTATTTTCTGTTTACCTCACCATTTATGGTGAAATCTTTAAGTTCATACATCGTTCACAAAAGTTACTCTGCTGTTTTCCATCACAAGACCACCTCAGTTCCTCCATGGCCTTGTTCCTGTCAACGTGAGGTTCGTCTCCTGCTGATAACGGCCAAAACCAGGGAGTATATCATCCTCCACCTGTCGACTAAGCAACTTATTTGGGGAAGTTGAATTACCTCACGTCTGACAGGAAGAAGGTGTCCTTTACCATGAACCCCTAGCTTAGTACAGTTCATTCTGTGTGCAGTGATCATGCTGAGTCCAACACATCTTACTGAGTGCAGACAAATATGTATA
>JAVGWO010000405.1:0-10597 GCA_034509495.1 Acestrorhynchus altus | reverse complement strand
TTACCAAAGGTGGCGCCAGACCCATTTGGCAGGAATTCAATCAGAGAACATAACTATTTTACACCGTTAAATATGTACATATATAAATATGTTTATTATTCATTTGTCTATTAATTTATTGGTTATTATAAATCAAGGATCTGCCTTGGTTTAATGACACGATCGGATCTTGTTCTGAGTTCAGCAGGGTCCGGTTCATATTCTTGGGTTTGTTGGGGTTTCTGTCCTGTTAGAGCCTCTTCGGCAAGGGTCGTGATGTTCCTGTTGATCTCGAGTTGCTGCATGGTCAGTGTAGGTGGACTGCCTTGTGCTGAAAGGAGGTTTTGTCTATTCTGCCTGGAATAAGGAATTTTTACTCTGCATCCCTCTTAACCTAAATGCAGTAAATAAACTAAGACAGGTTTAGAGTATAAATGTTCAAAAATATTTTTAAGTAAAGAACACCATTATGAAACAAATGCTATGTAGATTTAAACTATTTAGGAAAAAAGAACACAAGAATATAATTACAAATCACACTATGAATGCTTTATAATTATATTAATTCCAAAATATTGCACTGTACAAAGGGATGCCTAAAATTAAATCAATAAATGATCATTTATTCTTGCCTATGATCAAGGCTGTGTGTCCCTGCTTGTGCTGCTAGATTTAAGTGCAGCATTTGAAACAATAGATCACACTATTCTCCTAGAAAGATTACAAAGCTTGGTGGGAATCACAGGGACAGCACTCTCGTGGTTCAGATCTTACCTAACTGATCGCTTTTAATTTGTAAATGTAAAGGATGTGTCTTCCAATCACACTCAAATGGGATATGGAATCCCACAAGGCTCTATTTTAAGACCACTACTGTTCACTCTTTACATGCTACCCCTTGGCACAGTAATAAACAGACATGGGATTAACTTCCACTGTTACGCAGATGATAATCAAGTGTATATATCAGCCAAACCTGATGATAAAACTAGATTAAATAAAATGGAAGACTGTATAAAAGTCATAAAATCTAGGGCCTGAACCTCAAGCTCTTCTGCCCCATCTGAGAAGGACGCCACGCTACCCTGATACATCTTTACATTAGCTTTCCAGCTTCCGACTACTGGACCTGGACTAGTTTTCCGCCCTGCCATGGACTAGCTGCTCACCCATCAGCACCAACTGTAGAAATCTACTGTTAATATTATGCCCACCAGTGAACTAACATTACTTCAGTACCCGAGTAATAGAACAGAGATGTAGGGGTCCAGTGTCCTCCAACTATGTATAAATAGTTTGACCAGAGGAGGATAGGTCCTCCCGTTGTGAGCCTGGTTCCTCCCAAGGTTTCTTCCTCCAGCTCCGAGTTAGTATTTCCTTGCCACTGTCGCCACTTGGCTTGCTCACTAGGGGATCTGTCATTTATACTTTCTTCTTGTTTTAACCTTTTTATTTATTTAATTTCTGTGAAGCTGCTCTGTGACAACTTCCGTTGTGAAGAGCTCTATACAAATAAATGTTGATTTGATTTTTATATGCAAATGTTCAAATAAATGAAATTTGATAATTTATTATTATATTAATATTATTTTTGTTTTAGTTTTTTTCCAGCTGCTCAAGAGACACCCGGAATGGCCATGATGACAACATGACAAGTGACTGCCATATAAAATATGACAGTTTTATTTTTGTTATGGTCAATAAACACACATTAAAAAGGTTTGAAAATAATTATGTTTTACCTTTGGGTTTTGTAGATGGAACATCTCTCTAGCGGTATCTTTATGACTTTTAGCCCCACAAATAGAGACCTGTCACTCTGCAGGATCTGCAGATTCAGGATTGGTTCCCATTTGTCTTCTGGGAGAAGCTTCATCTCTTCCAGGTAACACCCAGTTAGACTCTTACTGGATGTGGACAGTGCCTTTATGATGGTGCCATATTCTGATTGGTTTAAAAACATAAAGCAGTTATATACCCTCTTCTGACCTCTAAATCAAGAATCAAGACATGTGTGCTTTGACACTTCACATTGGTGCATTCTTACTTACATTCTAACACTAGCAGGTGACTACAGGCAACAAGTGGCTTGTCATTTCCTACGGCATATGTGATTTGTGAGCCACGACTTGGCAACAAGCAGCAAGTGATGGAGCAAGAAATGAAGTCGACAATTTCTCAACAGTTATGCAAACACCCCACCTCGCAACAAACATGTGAGCAACTTGTCATCGGCTAGTGTGAAAGCACATTTAATCTAACGTTTTCCGAAACTCAATGCTTTTTTATACATAACTATTTAGTTCAGCATATTGGATTATGTGATAACTAAACAAACCAGCAAAGAATAACTTCAGGAAATGTTTGATATGCACAAATCTGTCACAAACTCTAACCTGTGCCGATGTAGATAACGTGGTAAAGCATGTCTCGGCCCTGCAGTTTTGAGAAACAGACATTGTCCTGGCTAATCAAAGGATCGGAAGAGATGGGCTGCACAACGTCATTCATTAGGAAAAGCGCGGAGCATCCTGAAGGCTGTGCTCTGTTAGATTCCCACCATGACTGCCATCACCTACTATTCCACACTGAGAGAGAAACACAAGGAAAACAGAAAATTAGCAGATAAATAAAGTGGGTAAGGAACAGAGACAATGTACAACTCCTTGCAAAAATTATGGAATCGTCATTCCTGAGGGAAGTTCTTTAAATTGTTTCTTTTTTTTTCAAAATTCCAACCTGGCATTAAGAAACAATAAAAAAGGAAGAAGATATAATTTTTGTAGTCAGTCATAATATATGGAATCATGAGAAAAACTCCACCTCTGGCTTTTATAAGAGCTTTGGCATTGACGTAACTAATGACAAACAAATCAATGATCACAGCTTCAGTACATGTAAGCCTGATACTCCATCCAGCATTTGAATCAGAGTTACAGTGAACATTAGTGTTAACCTGCTGTGGATATTCATTTTCTTATACTTGTGATCTTAAAGGCACTAGATATTTGAGCTGCTGTTTCAAAATCCAATATATAGTTTCTCTCAGCAACCTTTTATAGCACAAGATGGTTAATTCAGCTAACAGAAAAATCAAATTGCACTTATAACACATTAACCCAAAAGCAGGATTTAATACATTAGTATTATTTTAACAATAAACAATTAATTGCAGCTAAAACTGGGCATGAGCATGTTTATTTAATCAGGTTTTCCTATGCCTTTATTACATTATGTCCTTACTGAAATAAAGTGTCTTAAATATTGTTAAAAGCTCCCCCAAATTTCAGGTTGGAAAGTTAGGAAGGCTATGCACAATCATTTTTTTCCCAGCTGAAAAAACAAATGCCTGACAGTGAACAAAAGCCTGACAGATGCTCATCACATAGGGTGGATGTGGTTGATTGCCTTTGCTAAGTTTAGCAGCGTGCACTATAAAAACAAGACTTTATGTTTTTGCTTACTAATAAGTATTCAGACTACCTTAAAGTTGTATAATATAAAGGATAAGGAGGATATTGAGAATACAAGACTGGTTATTTTTTGTACTATTTAGTAACAGAGATTCAATTAAAATATTAAAAAGTAAAAACAGCCACACTTCTTTGAGCTGTGAATAATTTCCTCCTTCATTAAAACAACTGACAAATCCTGTAAAAAGCACAGATACTACATTTACTACTGAATTTGTGCATATAAGTAAGTAGAAGAGTATAGTTCATAATCATGCTGCACAATACTGGGAAAAAATTACATTGCGATATACATTTTTTATGCAATATAAACAAATATAGAAATCTTTACCAAATTTCACCAGAGATCAGTGATCCAGCATGTCATGACATGAATAATGCCATCTGTATGAAAGACTGGAACAAAGAAAATTATATTGGGCAGATAGAAATGCATTCGTTTTTTAAAAGTGTGAATGAAGATCACTGTAGATGATTGTCTTCATTTGGAATGTTCTGCAATGTTATCATCAAACACAAAGCAAAATTCATCAACAGACCTGTAATGGCTGATGAGTAATCTTTTCTGCACCTTCCAGCAAAATAATAAATTGTTCACTACACCCTACACAGTACTTCCCTTCCAATTGAATGCTTTCACTCCCTGTGGTTTGTAAGCACCCTTACAAAGGTTGAATAGTCTGTGAAGTCCACTTCGCAGGGAACTACTAGGGCAGTAGCAAAGCTCTTATTTCTCAGACCTTCAGGGCCAAGAACACAACATCTGGGGAGAAGGAGGCCAGACGATGGATGTGACTGATGATGTTAGAGGTTTGGGCTAATAGCTGAACTGAGTGATGTGGATTTCTAATGAGCTGCAGTATGCATCTGAGGTTTTCCTCTGAAATGAACAGAAACCATCCATTTTTCAGCAGAGCAGACAGGCAACGACTGCGGTTAACTTACAAATGTCTAGAGTTATTACGGTCATTAAACTCTACTATTTGAATGTAATGTGGGTAATTATACTGCATGGTGCAGCCTGTCACATTAACAGATGGGCTTTGTAGGGCTAAAACCTGAGGGCCCAAGTATGCAAGGGTTTGTTGTTTGACTGAGGAGAGCTGGGAAAGTTGTCCAGTTATGTTAATTGCATGATTGATTGACCAGCACAAGTGTTTGTTCAGCACCTGACTGCAGTTAAAAGAGAGGTTTGTTGTAATGTCAAAATTGGTTTGTTTAATGGTCCACAAAGCATTGACCTGCACTTTTATTCTTATTATACCTGTTATTATAACATAAACCCTAATTTTTAATATCAAATCATCTGTTCTGAACTTTAATGGATTGCTTGCTTTTCGGTAAGCACTATAGTTTTCATAAAAAATGCGTGCAAACAAAAAAAAAGTGGCCAAACCTCCCCCATAGGAATGTTGAAAAGTGTCCAGAAACTTTTGTCCAACCATTCAAACATCTCTAAAAAAAACCCAATTGAGCTAAAAGTACCAAATCTGATCTTTTTGTTCAAATTGTAGATCTTGCTGAGTAGTTTCATGTGCTACACTAATAAGAGTCCTTGAGCAAGACTCCTAACAGCACTCTGGCCAACATTTTAAGTCGCTCTGGATAAGAGCGCCAGCTAAATGCCACAAATGTAAACCTGGATACCACATATGTTGGTCAAAAGTTTGGGTACTCCACATGTTGGCCAAAGGTTTGTGGACACAGCTAATGAATTTTGTTTAATTATTCTCCTACAAGATGCAAGCATTTTTTATTTATTTAATCCACTTTTTACGTTGACATTTTTTCTGAAGGGTGTTTTTATTACAAAACAGCACATTTCAGAACAGAGACTGTGTCAGAGAACGAGAACTGAACAGACGTATGAAGGCTTAAGCAGAAGTACTTGCAGGGGTTTAATGACTTAGACAAGATAACAAGGATACATGAAACTAGACAACAAGATAACAGCTGATCAGTGACAAACACGCGTGATGACATCATCAGAGAGAGAGGTCTGTCCTTTGACATCACAATCACTATCGCCTCTCCTGCGCAGCTATTGGGTGATGAACACGCCTGATGACATCATTGAAGGCAGGTTATAAATACTCACTTGAAAAGGAGCCTTTGGTCACATTTGTGTCAAGATCATGACTCTGCTGCTGGGTTCATAACTGGACAGCATGGAGCAGAACAACAGTTTGCCGCCATTTTCACAGGGTCTTGCGTCTCCACAGGTGAACAGAGTGAACAGAGTCTCTTTCAGAATTTAATTTCAGTCTCACAGTTTAAATGGTATCACTGTAGTTTTGCCGCACACAGTGAGCAATGTGAGGAAGAAATGAATTAACATTACTTATTTGGTGAATGTTAATTCTTTGACATTGTGCAAATGACCTACTAACATGTCTTACAAAAAATTAATGACTCTGAACATCTTGTGCTTTATTAGTCAGTTAACATCTTACTTTCTGATCATCCACAGGGTGTTATGATATCTGCTCTGCCCATCTTTTGCCCAATGATGCCATATGGCACTGGGCTTAGACCACAACCTGTGCAGAACACCAACAGTCTGTCACTCCTAGAGGAGCAGCAAAGGCAGCAGCAATGGCAGCAGCAATGGCAGCAACAGCAGGGTGGAATTGTGGATACATCACTCCAACTTTACCACTCACAGGCAGTTTCCACCACCACAGCACTACCAGGAAATACCCCACTGTACAGCACTCCTCTAACTCCCATGACACCTTTTACACCTACCACACCTGTCTCTGGGAGTTGTGGCATTGTTCCTCAGCTACAGTGAGTTTTACCTTTTCCCAGTAGTGATTCCACTGGTTTATATTTAGATAAAATGCAACAATTATCTGAACATTATTGTTCAAAATTTACCAAAATATAACAAATGTTTCCATAAACATTTGGTATCTGTTTATGTTAAAGGAACATTGTATCAACTGTGAACTTGGGATGTAAGCTTGATCTGAAGACAATAGCACTCCGAGCTAGAAATGCTGAGTATAATCCTAAGGTAATGCCTTTTTCCTTATTTCTTATTCATGTCATTCTGCTAAGATGTAAATCAATGATTTTGTAATCTTTAACAAACTGACTAAAAACTAAACTCACATTGCTCTGTTGTGTAATTCAGACTTATTTGAAAAACTGTTCCCATAATGCTTTTGCAACAGAGCTTAGACCTCTTAAAGTCAAGAACATGTATAAGATGAGGACATTCTGTGCTGGTCGGTCTTGTCATTCATTCTCCTTACAGAAAATAATGTTCAAATAAGTACTGATTTTGATAGGTTGTAATGTAAAGGTTTTCTCATAAAGCTCAGGCTTTATTCTGACACAACCGAGCCACTTAAAATGAACTAGTCTGTGAAGTTAGGAACACAATAAAATGTGAAGGTTGTCGTCTTTGGGATGAAAATTGGGAAGGGCTCTTTTTTTGCATGTGACATTTTCCAGGAGAACAGTAGCTTTCGTTATGCAGAATTCATTGTAGATTTAATTTGTCATTTCTTTGCAGCGTTTTGCAGCTGTCATCATGAGAATACGAGAACCCAGAACAACTGCTCTGATATTTACTTCAGGGAAGATGGTGTGCACAGGAGCAAAGAGGTAAGGGACACAATCCCTCTGGATTAAATAAATTTGTCTTGTTTACCAAGAATTGGAAAGTAAGTGTGTGTGCTGGCAAATTACTGTTTTAAAGCCTCTGTAAATGGCATAAAAGGAAAAGCCTACCCTTCCTGGAAAATGTCCCCACAGTATGAGAGCCACTAGATCCCTCATGTTACCTTTTTTACCTGTTCACTCCTCTCCACCGTGGTCGTGAGGACTCAGGGGAGCTGCCTCTCCTGCAGCTCCTGGGCCAGAACGGGTTCAGTCTCCACCCGTTTTGGGGTATTACCCACAATAAAGTTTATTTTCCATCTGCAAACACGGACCGCAGGCTGAATTACCTCAAAGTGTGGCTTTTAGTGTAAACCGTTGGGCATCAACACAACAAGGAGCGGTCGTGCTAACAGAAAAACGACATAAAGAAATGAGGAGAAAAGGACAGACACACAAGTCGACGCTGCTCTGGGCTGCAGCGCCCCGCAACGACTAGACTACAACACCCATAATGCAATGCATTTTGGAAAATTAACCCCACTCATGAAACAAACCAATTATTAGGGATGTGACGAAATTCGAATTCGATGACGTTCGAACTTCGAATTTGACGGATGTTTCAGGGCCAGTTTTCATCGAATGCGGATTTGAAATCGCCGCTGCCGAACCATTCATAGTGTCAGGTCCGGAGAGAGCGAAGCAGACGCAGATATAAATACAGCACTTTAATGGGACAAAAGTGATAAACAGAGTCAAACAGTCCAGATCAATAACAGGCAGGAGAGACAAAACCAGAATGGACAAACACGGAGTCGAAAACTACACACTGAACTAACAGAAAGGCTGTATTAAACAGTCTCTGCTGCAGGAGAATACAATCAGAACTGCGGTGATCTGGAACGTGAGTCACGTGATCAGTCAGGTGACAAACTGAAGGATTCTGAGAATTGGAGTCCGGAGAGACTGAGGGGTGAATGACATACACGTTGATTTCCGCGCTGCAGTTCATCTTTTAGAGACCACCAATCAATCTTATCAAATTTATACTTCTGCTTTTCATCAATGAATAATGAAAATGGCCGAATGTGGTAAGAAAACAGGTGTAAAACACAAAACAGTAGTGAACACGAATAGTACTACACTACTAGTTGATATGTGTCTTCTTTGTGTAAGAATGCATAATTAGTTAATTACATGAAAATAAATGATTGATAATTTTATGATTCAGTGTTATTTAAACAGCATGATGAATTGTTTATTGTACACCGTGAGTCCGTGACTACCTGTGGCTGATGGCCTGATTAAGCATCATGTATTCATGTTGAAAAAATACAAAAATACAAGCACCCATGGGATTATCGGGCGTTCTTCACCCCATGTTTACCAAAACAGCATTCGAATTCAACAGATTTGTAACTAAAAAATTTGAATCTGACGGATTCACATCCCTACCAATTATTTTTCATAGTATCTGTGGTAATTGATTTTAATTAGCACAAACACTCATGTGCATTCATGTTTGTAATGAGTGAAGGGACTGAACTGTAGGTTTACACTACATTTTAAGGTTTGTTTTCTTTTGTATTTTAATTCAACACATTGTTTTTATGTGATATGGGTACTTTTAAAGTTGTATTGGATATGAAGAATCAATACGTGTGTTGTAATATTGTATAGTATTGGTGTTGTGGTGCCTGGGATTCCTGAAATGGTTTCTCTTCTGAGGCTGCTGGCACACTGATGCTCATCAGTCTGTTTTGACACCTGTAATTTTTTTGGCATTTTGTCTGTTCTTACGTGCTGTCTGAACTCTCGTTTTCACGTGGCCACAATTTTCAATATGTAGGTGTTAATTAATTAATTAAACTCTACTGTAATATTCCTCTATGTGTAGCCTGGTCAGATTTTTTTTGCTGATTTAGTCTGATCACCCAAAGAACAGCTTTCCACTACATTTGCTCTCACTTTCTCTCTTATTGTTTATTCTGTTTTTTTTTTTTTTTATTGAACTTGTCATCTGTCTGTACATATAGAAAAATATATTTTCAGTTCAGTTCTGCAAAGTATCCACAGTAATGGGTGACTTCTTGTTTCACCTAGTGAGGAACAGTCCCGTCTGGCAGCCAGAAAGTATGCTCGAGTAGTACAGAAAATAGGTTTCCCTGCCAAATTTTTGGACTTCAAGATTCAAAACATGGTTGGAAGCTGTGACGTGAAGTTCCCAATTCGTCTAGAGGGTTTGGTTCTCACCCATCAGCAGTTCAGCAGGTCTGTGTTTCCCTGTCACTCACTCTGTCCTGTTTTTGTTCCAACAAAGTGAGACTTATTTTATAACAAACCCCCAAATAATGCATGTGAATAAGAATGATGGTCTTTATAGCTTTAAGATTTCAAACTGTTTTTTTGTGGTAAATTTTATTTGGTTTATTTTTTAACCTTAGTGTAATACTGGGGCATTTTGCCAAAGCAATGATCTTTTCTATGAAGAGCCATCCAACAAGGATTTAAATGTTTTATAATGTTTATAGTGATGTTTTAATTTCCCATTTATATCAATCAACCATCACATTATGACCACTTCCTTTCTCCTATATTCATTCATTCATTCATTCATTTTCTGAACCGCTTATTCCTGGATAGGGTCACGGGTGAGCCGGTGCCCAGCCTGCAACTCTGAGCGCAAGGGCGGGAAACAACCCTAGACAGGGCGCTAATCCATCATAGGGCTCACACACACATCCACACACTAAGGGCCACTTTAGAGTCACCAATTCACCCATCATGCATGTCTTTGGACTGTGGGGGGAAACCCACGTGAACACGGGGAGAACATGCAAACTCCACACAGAAACTTCCCAGGTCACCCCACCCGGGGATCGAACCCAGGTACTTCTTGCTGTGAGACAACAAGAGCACTACCACACAGAAGCACTCTATTGTTTGCCAATTACAGACCATATGTTTATCTGCATGTTTTCACCCTGATCTTCAATGGTCAGTACCTCACAGTTCCACCACAGAGCAGGTATTCTGTGGGTGGTGGGTCACACTCAGCACTGCAGCAAAGCTGACATGGTGGTGTTGGTGTGGTACAAGTGCATCAGACACAGCAGTGCTGCTGGAATGTTTAAAGCTGTCAGTGTAACTGCTGGACTGAAAATGGTCCACCAACCAGAAACATCCAGCCAGCAGCATCTTGTGGGCAGTGTCCTGTGAGCACTGATGAAGGTCTGAAGGATGACAAACACTAACTACAGAAACAGGAGCTTCTCATCATTTAAGATCAGGAGGCTAAAAAACTGTGCAGAGGAACCGATGGACTACAGTTTGTAATTTCAGAACTACAAAGTGCTTCTGTATGATAAGTGCAGCTGTTAAAATGGACAGTGAATGTAGAAACAAGGTGGTCATAATGTTATGGTTGATAAGTTGAAACTTTTCTGTTCTGCTTTTCAGGTGTGTGTGTATATAATAGTTAGGGGAAAATGTAGGACTTGTATCTGAACCTGCAAAATCTGTTCTTTTGCAGTTAT
>JAVGWO010000404.1:0-10597 GCA_034509495.1 Acestrorhynchus altus | reverse complement strand
TGTGTGTGTGTGTGTGTGTGTGTGTGTGTGTGTGTGTGTGTGTGTGTGTGTGTGCAAAAGCAAAGTTTTTTCCTGTTAAACACTCACTTTAATGATGTATCTATGGAATGGCAAATAGAGAGCTAATGATGGAAATTAAGGGAATACATTGGGAATGTTACACATCTTGACATATGGAGCTGGACAACAAGGATACACATCATTCTTCCATTATTAAAGGTTTTCACAATTTTGTGATGCAATTTTCTCTAAAATTATCGTATGTGGTTAAGCAGAGAGTGTTCTTTCATTTCTAAATGATCACAAAAACCATATTTTAAAGTCATTAATGATAATTACATTATCTCTGTGCTTTTAGAGTGGAAACCCTGCAATGGGATAGCACTGTTTGCGGAAGACCTCATAGTCCATAGTCATCTGTATCTCATTTACTTGATGAGGGATGTAATTGGAGCATTTGCTCTTTAACCCCCACCCCCACACTCACACATTAATTCAATGTTTGGATAACACATACGGTGATGTAAAAGTTTAAAGGGACAGTGTCTTAGCATGCTCATTGATCTTTGCATGCTGCAAGAATCTAATGCTTCACAGTAGCACAGTACAGGGTTGTAGAGACAAAAATATCATATCTTCTTTTATTGGCTAGTTTACAGCACCTGTGATAGACCAATGCTAAGAAAGTCTCTCTGGTATGTGCAGCACTTTGCCACAAACAGTATGTGCTCATTATTTGGGCAGACTTTCAGTTTGTCATCGATTCAGCTCTATAGTGTGACACTGCTCTGTAGGTAAACAGGTAACAAAGCCTGTAACTGTCACAATCCCTGGCAGTAGCAATAATGCCTAGCCAACAAACATGGAGTAATGTCACAACACCACTGTTGATGCCTTGTTAAATAGTTTTCCTGGTTTGTTGTTGCTTATAGCTGTCATATTGCCTACATTCTCTGCCTGCCCTCACAGAATTTCCCTGGATAAAAGTCATTGACAGTTAAATAAGCTAGTAAACAAGAGATTTGCTTTATGTGGTGTCAGAATTTCAGCGTCCCAACATGTCTGACACATAGTGGTGATTGTAACAGCTTGTGATCAATATCACAACATCATTGGTCTGTATTTGCAGTGGAGCAACTGAAGAAACATCAGCTTACTCATTCATTTACTACAGACACAAGCAAAGCTAAAAGCACGCAGTAACTGTATTCTCATCTCCTATGACCTATTGGCATATCATATAACCATTGAATTACGTTCACATTAATTCACATGAATTAAACAAATGTTTGTCATTTTTAGTCTGTATTTTTTCAGGGAAAGTGGCACAATATGTTATTGTATCCAAAATTACCCAAAAGTCTGATTATTTTGTTAATATGTATAGTGTTAGTTAAAGACTCTTGCATATATTGTCTATCTGACAAGGAGAGTGTTGGTCATTTTGATTGAGAGATTTTTGTGCTATAAAATAAAAGTTTAACAAACAGCCTGCTATTATGAAATTATTTACACAGGCATACGAAGAGTCATGTAACAGCTTTCTGCAGGTGGCTGGTGGCAACTGGCTAGAACTGTGTGAACAGAAAAGTAACACTGGCAGAAATTGCATACACATTCAATGCAGGAGCACCACACATCCTATCACTACCATCAAAAGAGCTTTTGCTTTCTGACAGGAGTCAGACTCAAATATGCATGATTGTTTTTTTCCACTCAAACTAGGCTGATAATTTATCACAAACTGTCACGTATCCATCATGTTTACCTTCCATGTCTGTCTTCTCATCACCATTTTATTTTGGTACATGGCATTTGGAAACTCAAGCTACAACTGAATTTAAATTCAACGGATGTGAACTGTTGCCTGCAGGAAAAGGATCTGAGTACTTTGACAAGGACCAGATAGTGATGGGTAGATGACTGGGTCAGAGCATCTCCCAAACAGCAGGCAGGCCTTGTATTCCTGGTATGCAGTGTTCAATACTTCCAATAAAGTGGCCATGGGCACCCAAGACTCTTTGGTGTGACCGATGGAGGCCCCACCTCACAATTTACCTGTATCTGTTAATTTAGTATCTTTTGTTAATTTAAATTATCTGTTAATATTTTGATGCCATACACCACCGGATGCCACAGACAGAAGAGGTCTGTGGAGTCCATGCTTCAGAGCTGTTTTGGTGGAATAAAGGGTGTCTAGCCAATTTAGATTTCATTTTTAATTTATATGATGGAAAATGTGCTTTTGTGATAATGTGTGTTTTAATCAATTTTAGCATCAGCTAATAGCTGCAATATTGAGTAAAAGCATTGCATATCTATTTAGGTACAATACTAGGTCAACAAATCAGTTATGCTATGGCTGAGAGGGAAATACATAAATGAAACTCCATTAAATGTAAATGTTTATGTAATTATTATATTTGATATTTATACAGACTGATAAAACATACATCTAGACACTTCACTGTTTAGTACAGTTAGAAAATAAGTATAAAAAATCTTAAAGCTTTTAGTTGAGATTAAATAAAAGCAAGTCTAAAGCAAAGTAAACAAGTACATTTCTGCATCTTTATGCAAACAATTAAGATTTGTGAGTTCAACAGAAATTGTAACTATTACACATGTGACAACTTGATTGTATATTTTCCAAAGTAAATGGTGACAACTCATGAGCATGCGGTAAATCCCAGCATGCTCAATGTCTAGAAATACTGGTACTGAGAACAGAACAGTTATGGTCTCTCACCAGCTGCATTTGTTGTAAGGTTCTGTGAAGCTCCTTAGGGAACACATAGCTACATGCTGATGTTATTGTTCATATAAAAATACATTTACATAATCAGTACACTGGTGCTACTATACAGGTTTGTTGCATGCTTACAGTTCCAAGGTAAGAACAGTGACTAAAGTCAAGTTAAGGCAGACTAACTCTATAGGTGGTGACTTTTTATTCATCACAGTCCAGTTGTTGTCTAATGCATATTTTATGCCCTTTTCACATGATATCACCTTCAAACTCTTCCTTCCTGCAGCCCAGGAAAACCTGACATGATGAATCTAGAATGACGTGTGGGACACACAGGTGCACAATTTCCCAGTTGGCCTATATTCTGTCCATCAAAAGTTTGGGTACACTTAGCTTTTTAAAAACATTTCATTACATAATAAAAAGCATTCCTCTTTATTTTGAGAAAAGTTGTATCAAACAACTGTATTTGTGACATCTACACTTAAAAAGAAATCCTTCTAATTATGATGTAGAACTCATCAGTACATTGTTAAAATGTTTGTTGAATTATGCCATAGAATAGTTTTGCCATAAATAGTTTTTTGTAAAACAGATGTATATACGAAGAAACTTTTAAAAGTTTAAAAAACTCAATGTTAAGATTCTTTTTCAAATGTAATGCATCTTCACACATTGCTTAAAGAACCCTTTGTAGTACCTTTATTTTTTTTTTTTTATCAAGGAAGACACTTTCACGAACAAGACACTAAATGTTAAATATACCTAAAAATTAAAAATATTTCTCTGTATTTTATTGTTACTATTTTTACTTGAACAATAACAAGGATACATTTTAAAGGTGCTTCCAAACTTTTGACAGTCTATATATGCATTCATGGTTCTTAAATGTCATTGAGACACCAGGAATGCATACCAGTAATGATGTCATGTTAATCGTGTTTTGTAAATGGGGGGTAAGAAAGTAGAATAAAGTTAATTGTTGGTGTCACATGGGCTGGTTTGAGTATGAATTTTTGCAGATACCAAAAAGGCTACAGCCACTCAGATAACTACTCTGTACAAATGTGGTAAGCAGAAAAGCATCTCAGAATACATAACACGTCCAACCTTGAGGCAGATGGACTACAACAGTAGAAGATTATGGTCTGATTAATCTCAATTTCTACACACAGATGGTCAGAATTTGGTGATAGCAGCATGAATCCATGGACCAGAGTCTTAAAGGAATGTTTTAAAATATCTTGTGAAATTCATCATAACAAAAACCAGGTTTTAAAGGCAAAGTGAGGCCTTACCCAGTATTAGTAAGAATTTATATGGTTCCTAATAAAGTGCTTGTGAGTGTATATAAATTAATTCCACATATAGATCAATTACATTGGATGTTCAATTACACTGAATATTTTGATAAAAACAATTACGAACTTGAGTCAATCTCACCAGTAAACCAATATCTGAAACTTAATTTGTCACAGCATTCATCGGTTTAAAAAACATGTTAATATTATATAATATGCTGTCATTTTGCTTTTTTATTGTATTACATAATTGCTAATGCTAATAAGCCACTACAGCCACTGAACATCCAATCTTCCAAGGTCAGAAAACTTTAAGTCTTTCATTGTTTGCATCTGTTCCTGGTTGTGCTATGTCTTTGAGTGCTTTCACACCTACCTTGTTTGGTCCGGCCCATTGGACCAAATGAATTGGTTTGAACAGTGTGGTTGAACAGGTGCCCAACTAATCACAGAGGTCATTTCATTATGTTGTTTGAGTTAAGGGGAGGGTTCCTTCATAATCAAACAATGGGTCACAGACATTGGGGTAAGTCGGTGCCAATTTTGCTCACCCCTAAATCCACCCAGTGTGAAATTTGACTTGGACCCTGCACTGAATTTTCAGTGTTAAAACATTTTTTCTAGATTATTTGAACTTTCATGCTACAGACAATAATAGCAGTATATTGGCAACAAAATTAATCTTATCCATTAATTGTTTTTTTTCTGGGAAAGGTGACCCACCAGATAACATGCCAACAACATACACTTGCCCCTCTACCATTTAGTGTCAAGCATAGGTAGATGCAGCCTAAATAGTGATGATGATGGCATTCAGGTACTATATATCATGCAAACTTATTTTGTGTGCGAACTAAATTACAATGAAAATGAAAAATAACCACCAGTACTTCAATATCTGTTAATATAACAAGAACATGATCCAAAGTCTCAGACCTTGGTCCAGACCTGTGTGAAAATGCCCACTGTATCTCATATCTTCTTTCAGGATGGAAAAAAGGAACACATGAAAAGTGTGTACAAGTGTGTTGTTCTCCCAGGTTCTTGAAGACATCCATGAAATCTTAATCCACACAAGCTATGCTCCACTGTTGTTAGCTGTCACCGACGCCAACCGCACCCACTTTCATCTTTCTTAATTCCCTCTCCTGAGTGAGTGTGACGTAAAGTCACATCTGTTGAGTGTCAGAATTCTTCAATCATCTCCCGAATCTGCTCTAATGAAATCCTCCTGCAGGCTATAGCGTGTTCATCACAATCTGCAATACAAGAGAGATACATTAGAGAGAGAGCCAAAACACATTGCATCTTCAACAGCCTAAAGACAAATTCAGGATTTAAATAATAATCTCTATAATCACAGGGAAAACAACTAGCAAGCAAGAGGCAACGGTTCATGCCAGAAGGAGTTTGTCCTTTCTTTGAAGTAATAACCTTTACTCTTCTGAGAAGGCTTTACCAGGGTTCCAAAATTCTCTTGTTCATAATGTATTCTTTGAACATTAATATGATCCTTAAAGCGGCATTCTATAACAGTTTGTGAACCTTGAGGGTGGACCCTTTTGATCAGTTTCATCTTGTCTAGTGGGGTTGGTTGTGGAAGGTAAAAGAAATGACTGGCACTTTCACCCTCTTAGTGGCCCACAGCCAGAATGGTCCTCCAGGATTTTTCTTTGTTCTCCTAACAGCCAGTCCATCCATGTTGTTACTGCACTTGGGACTGCAAACTTTTCCACAGAACTGTGTAACCTGAGTCATTTTAGTGTAATATCCTATAATATTTATCTACCACATCAGTCCACATGCTATGTTCACTTCAGATGCTACTTCTGTATCACTGCTTCTCAACAAATGCATACTGGGTGCTTGTCCTTAGAGAGAGCACAAAATGCCATTTGCTGCTTTACTGCGAATTACAGTCAATTACACTTCCTGACTGTAGGGGGAACCCAGGAGCAAAAACATGTACAAAATAAACGGGACCTCTAACAAAATAACAGAATGCTGATTTCACAAGAATCAGCCTTAAAAGAACCTTAAAACACAAAGACTTCAGAGCTGAATGCTGACATGTGACACAAAGCTGTGGATCTGATGCAATAAAGAACAACATTAGATCAAATCCTCATCAGTTAATGTTTTTGAGTACTGAGAATCAGAAAATGCTTCAAACTTTAGGGCTGAACATTCCTTCTCAAAATTGTGTGGGCATTTAATATTCCTCAATCAAAACCAGGAATTCATTGTAGGAGACATTATCACCCACAGTGGACAATACAATGGTTGCAGGATCTGGCTGGAATTGTCCATGCGAACAGACTCAGAAACCACATTCACTTTCAATGCAGGTGCCCCACATGAATAACCGTCCATTTAGTGGAACATTCTTGAGCTTCCATGGGACATGGCAAAAGTCATGGGATAACTTAATAAATTATAACTTAATAATTATTAATAAATTTCATATTCAAAAATATTTTGACTGATTAATTTTACTTTTGGTCTAAGTAGGAAATTGTGCAAAAACAGGGCTGACAGGGCATCGACCACTTCACCATAGGTCTCAGACCATTGCCAAGCTAGACACAACAGTCCACTGACCAGGAAAAGCACTCTGGGCAACATTGGGATTTATGCTGGAACAGACTGGCTCTACCTTGAGGTGGTACGACAGAATTATATCACACAGATTGTGATACATCTGTTGGAGTAGAGGAAGCTAGCTTGAGTAAACATGGTAAAAAAAAACAAAAAACAAGCAAACAAAGAAATAAACAAACACAATCAACTTACCTAGGTGGTCAGATGAAAGTCTGAATGTAACCTTCTCCTGTGCAACGACTCCAGATGCAACTTTTTAAGGCACAATGCATGGTGTGTTTGTGTGGATGATGGGTACCTATGCCTCCACTGACTCTGAAGTCAAGCACACTGCTAGGCTGAAGCATGGCGCTGGGCTCTGCTCTGGCACATTTCTGAGGTCAAACCATGATCAGAAAAATGCCAGAGAACCTGTGCCAACCCCCTGGAGGAAGGAGTTGACGGCGAGGATGGTTGGGAAGTAGGATACATTCAGTTAGCCTTACTACAGAGTAAAGCTAAGTGAAGGGTGTATTCTACCAACTTCACAAGGGCTTATGTACATTACAGTCTTAAAAGGTGCTACAAATTTCTCTATTAATTATGCCATTAAAGAACCAGTTTTTTATGGAGCCTAAAGTGGTTGTTTTATGACATTGCCCTTTTATTATATATGCAAGAATTTAACATCAGATGCATTTTCTGGTTTAAAAAAGTATGAAATACAAAGTTTGGCTCACACTAGGACATATACCATATTTTAAATGCACTCCTCTTCCACAAACCCTTTCTGTCAGGTTGTCAGAATGAACTCTGCATCATTTGGCAAAGAGAAAGCTTAAGACACAGGCTGAAGACTGGGTTCCTCAATGCAGAGTGATGGCATGCTAGCTGTTATTAATCTCCACACACTGATTACATGGTAGAAATAGCTTTGTTCTGCTGTCAAGTAAATCTTGTATGTCTGCTTTGATGAATTGAATGATGTGATGGAATTAGCACAGTGACATAGCTGTAGTTCAGTCAGATCAGAATGTTCAAATACACATCAGTGTGACTAAAGGTACCAGCTAAGAAGCCTGCCTAAAATTGAATAACCCTTGTATGGTGTTCATATTTTTGTTGCACTATTTTTGTTACAATGATTGCTGGTCTGTTGCACCCACCACATTATTAGGATTTTAAATCAGTATAATTCTAACAAATTGTTGTAAAACACCCCAAATATACTACTTCATCCCAATGACAAGCAAGTAAAACAGAATGCAAAACAATAAAAACTAGGTTCCACAGAACTGAATACCACACAAGGGTTGAGTGGAAATTAAAACGTATTTGGGAATCTTTGGGATCTAAAATGAATCTATCCTTCATCCATCCATCCATCCTTCCATCTTTTCAGTATCTGTATCTTCCTGGTGAAGGTTGTGGTGGGTTTGGAACCTATCAGAAATCATTGGCTGCAAGGTAAGAATACCCAAAGTCCATTGCTGAGAACCGCACACAAATGGCCTCCTAGTTGGGTGGGATAGGGTTGGAGGGAATAATGGATCTGGGTGGTGGTTAAAGGGATTTTTCTAATACTGTTTGTTGATTGTCATTATATGTATGTTACCTCATAAATAAAAGAAATTTATTACAAAATTTAACAAACCCTGAACCTAACCTGTCAATTTAAAAAGGTTCCAATAAAATGGGAATAATAATGCACTGGGTATCTAAAATATCTCAAATAAAATAATAATAAATGAAAAAATTATAAATTATTTCAAATCACAAATTATAGCAATTCAACAGGAAAACTATCAACTAATATATATATGTTTCATACATCAGATGTATACGTTAAAGCACAGGGTCAGCATTGCTACAGCTGCAATAGACAGTAATATCCCCTCTCTATTACTCACTTATTAATCCTAATGCAGAAGCTATTGTACATTATTTGGCAGCTCTTGGGTTTAGAATATCTTGTGGAGTCCCAAAGGGTTCTATTCTGAGCCTTATGAAATGTGGTTATGAAAGTCATGTGGTATGGGCTTAAATACAGGGTCTAGGGTATAAAGGGCCTCACAGTGGCAGTTGAGCTATTAGGTGACCTTGTGATCAATAACTCTGTACTTAACTACAGAACCAAAACTAATATATGCCCGTAGAATTTATATAATTAAACATGGAAAACAATTAGCTATACAGAAAGTCAGCATCACAGACTTCATATTTGTTCATAATGATCCAGAAAGACTGCAGGACAGTAACAGGAAGAATAAGGGAGAGGTTGTCCAAGCAGAAGTACCAGGAGCACTTTAAGCTGAAGCCAACTGACCCTTGGTGACTGCACAGCCCCTCTGGACAACCACCGTCTGTCAGCAATTTATTATACACACACATACATAGACTATAGCTATCTCACAGTGTGTCCCATATATTTGGTTTATCTGCTAAAGGATCCACAAGATCAGTTCTGTAATCAATTTTAATCTGATGGAATGACCTGCATGACCTTTTCTGTTAGAAATAAACAGTAGCTTATCTAACACTACTTTGTGCAACTACGTGACCGCTGAGTGACCGCTACACATGAAAATAGAAATATTTACACATTTGCCATTTCCCTATGCTGGTAATACTTTTCATACCTTTCATTAAAAAAAGAGGTTGGTGCATATCCCACCCTAGAAATGATGACTGTTGAAATTCACATGCAACAGGCCAGATCTATATCTCAAATATATAAAATATTGTATTACAGGATTCTAAGATCCAGTCATTCCTTGATGGAATTGTTGGAACAAGAAAAGGGAATTGCGTGCTAGGGTGCTAATGGGCAGAATGTGAGAGAATTAGAGGGTTTAGACTGTGTCCTTGCAGACTACGGAGTCTAAAAGGCACAGGCACACACCACTGCCACCACCACAATGTTGCCAATGGTTGCAATCACAGCCACCCACAACCAGATGGCATCGCTGGAGAACTTGCCCTCCTCCTCTTGTTCCACAGGCCGGGAGAAACTGGCATTGAGGTTGGAGGTGGAGGTCTGGAGGGACGTGTTGCCATTGTATGGGGAATCCATGAAGGCCCCACTTACGGCTGGGAAATGCTGGGAGAGAATGGAAAATGGGATTATAATATTATATTAAATGTCTGATGACCTATTACTGTTTCACTGTAAGAAGAAAATAGTTACAAGAATAGGAACCAGACAGTACCACTGTTTATATTCAAATGCACTCCAGACAAACCTCTATAGCTGCCCTTTTCACACTACTCTACCTACTGACAAAAAGGAGTTACTGAAGATATCAGACAGACACTTTAGACCTGTTTCCTCTCTGAGATGTGCAGTGAGTCGCTTTGAGGCCAGCTGGACAAATGAACCGAACATCTGGACCTGAGCTATAATCCTTCAATAAACACTCATTTTGTGTGTAAGAGCTGGATGACTTTACAAGAAAAGTCATAGTTTGTATATAACTTTATTTGGTGTTTAGCTGAATTATGCATTTCTTTAGATAAATACTAATATTGCTCTGTAAAGTGCTCGCTACTTTCCATGCAAGTGGTGTGTTCAGGCAGGAAAATGAAATGAAATATAATGTATTGAAAATATTCAGATGTACTGAGATTTTAGTCTTTTTTTTGCTCCACTTGCCAGCTTTGTCTCCATCACACACAGCTAAGAGGCAGGGAGGTTAGCAGTGTGTTAGCATATGGCTCCTCAGAGACACATGAAGACAGTTTAGTGTGGAGATTGAAGAACTGCTTATTCTGTTATATGTATGAGTGGACTACATTTACATGTATGGCATTTAGCTGACACTCTTATCTGAGAATAGTGTCAGGAGTCTATCCCAAGATATAGTTTGTTCATTATAGTTTGTTATAATATGTGTATCAGGTCTGTACCTTATTCTAATCCAGCCTGAAAAGTCTGGATCTCACGTTCAACCTGTCAGTAACTGAAACT